>PVKS010017380.1:0-15356 GCA_004027875.1 Aplodontia rufa
CACCTCCCAGAGGTACTGCTTAACTACTCTCACCTTGGGGTTAGGATTTTAATATGCATTCAATTTGTGCAGCAGGCAAAAACGTTCAGACTGTGGTAACTGGCATCGTTGCTGGGTTGTTTTCTCTCTCAATTATTCCAACATAGTTGATTCCAAACTCATTTTCCTTTACTGTCCTGGTTAGTGATTTTTCCCTCCTCCCCCAACCAATGTGAGATGATTTCAAACACACCATCTGTCTCTTTTCTTCTGGAAAGCAAAATTAGGAAGGTAACTCATGTTAATTTATTTAGTTTTGGATTGTGTGTGTGTGTGTGTGTGTGCGTGTGTGTGTGTGTTCATTTGTTTTGCTATAAAATAATCTCATGATGCTTTCCGAAGTCACCTGAGAATGGTTTTAGGACTATGGGTGGACTTTCCTTCTCCACTGAAATCTTAGTGAAAGATTTGCTGTATGTTTCTCTCATGGACATAATTTTGAAACTCAATGTGAGTGTTTCTATGCCTGTAGAGTGGAGCACATGCCAACTGAGTGAAAATGCTTCCTGTGGTCAAGGTGTCAGGACCCGCCTGCTGAGCTGCATGCGTAGTGACGGCAAGCCAGTCAGCATGGACCAGTGTGAGCAGGTAACTTGTCTCTATTGGGGTCACACTCCAGTGCTTTGTTTTTCCTAATATTGGTCTGCAACCCTTATGATGCTTGACATAGAAGACCAACACTGCTCTGTTCTTAGCTTAGATTAGGTACTAGTATAGTACAGTTAGACCTCACTAGTTAGGACTTGATAAAAAATAATGGGAAAAGGTCATTTTGTACTGGAGAAGTGGTTTCATTAAGAGTGTGTGTGTGTGTGACTTCTAAGAACAACTAGTTCAACTGTACTTGTTTGTCAACAAGCTGTTGACATTGGTGACTTTATTATTGTTATATTACTCTTAAAAAGGAGATTCGTTTGCATATGTGATATACACTGCCCCTTGCATATAAAATGGATACTAACATTTGTTATGAGAACAATTTGCTAATTTACTTTAGCAAATGATTGTGGGATAAATAGCATAGTTGTACTTTTCAAGATGCATAAAATGCCCCTTGTTTCAAGTTAGAGAATATTTCTGATTTTATTGCCTTCCTTTTCTCCTGTGACAAACCATACAAAGTTTAAGGAAAGCTGTATTCATACCTGTGCTGAAGAAATTGGTGGCATTTCCCTTCCCATTATATAAATGAAAAGCTCTATAAAGGCAGTTTAATAGAAATAAAGATGTCATCACATTGCAAGAATCTCTGGAACAATTTTCAGAATAAATTGAAATAGGGGTCCAGTGAACTAAAATTGCCACAGAAACTTCTGTAACAAGCTGGTAAAAAAAAAATCAGTCCTATTTCTCCTAACATAGATAGAATAAATAAGTGGAAATTAAAATGAAACAAAACTTCCCTTGCTTCTCCTGACTAAACCCTAAGCACTTTCATGTCACACTAAACTAACAGCACAGTCGTAGACCAGCACACCAACCTGGACTAGGCCACCTGAAGTCGGATTCCCCAGGCACTGAAATTCTAAGCAGCTTCACTGCTTTATACATTGTAGAATGTTACTTACCATGTGTCAGTGATTTCACATTTTATTTTATTTAATCTGCCTCTTAAGAAGTTATTGCCCCAGAAAGAAATCACCCATCTACACTTTAAAATAAATACTTAGTATATGTAATGAATGTTTTGGTACTAAGAAAGATTTAAACTATTCATTAACAGAAAATCAAAATTTTTGCTTTCCAAATAGTAATTGTCCAACAAATATTTAAAGAATATCAATTTAAGAAGTTCCAAATTATTACCCTAACTAACCTATCCATACTTCACAAATGGGATCATGTTTTCCTTCTGGTAATTTCTGTTTTATACACTTGGCAAATCATCATGCTATAATAATTAATTTTAGCTTGGTGTGGCTATATTACTAATATTTAACATGTATCAAATATCAATGTCTTCAAAAGTGCACAAATGGTATATGATTCATACAGCACATTATTTCATGATTTTTTCTGTGTTTCTTAGGTGATTTATTCCCTAAGGCCTCTTCTATATTGATCATTAGAAAACGTAGATGTTTTGACTATCTGCTGATTTCAGAGAGGATAAGAGAAAAATAAATGGTACCTTCAATTTGTCCCAAGATTAGCACCATGACTGTGTTTGTAGCCTATGAACTTCAGATGGGTAGATGGGTTGTTATTCCTATTTTACTTTTTTTTTTTTCCCATTGGCAACTATTTGTTTTGAGCTCTTTCTAGGCTTTGGATCATCCCATGGTACCTGGATTTAGCATTGAGATGACCTGAGATGTCCTCCAGCTTTCCTTGCTGACTGAGCAACAAGAATATTCCTGTGTCTTGTGACATTCTGCTTTCCTAGCACCCTAGCAGAGTGTCTATTCTAGAGTTTAGGGTTTTACAAGAAGAAATTTGGGCTGAAAAAAGTTTTCACTCATGAAGTTAAGATAACCATTTCCTGTGAATACCACAAATTTATATAAGATATGATATTTTCCCCACTGAAACATGGAAAGGTTATTTATCACAGAGTAAAGGGTAGTCTTTCCTATAAAAATATAGTGATTGGATTTGATAGTGATATGATTTCTCAAGCGAGGTTGCATTTCATTTCCATTTGCAGCTTAATTTGGAGAAGCCCCACAGAATGAGCATTCCCTGCTTGGTGGAATGTGTGGTCAACTGTCAGCTCTCAGGGTGGACAGCTTGGACAGAGTGTTCACAGACCTGTGGCCAAGGAGGTATTTGGGTTCCTTACATTTGTTCTTACTAAATAATGTGGTTTTAAAATATCTTTCATTATGTGTAAACTTGATAAATGGTATAAAGCACGTTGGCCAATGGAGGCAACGTAATATTGATTTGGAGGGACGGCAAGATAGATTCTGGTCCAATAGGACTAGGCGGAGTTTGCACAACTGACCTGATAACAGTGGCAAATTCCAAAGCAATTGCTGCATCCATGGGATGATACTCATTTAGAAGAACCTAAACCTCACCAGTTTAAAAATATGTTGGCCTCAGTGGTTTTGGAAGACATATATATTATATTGGTGAAACGGACTGCTGTGTCAGGTAAACTCCCAAAATACAGTGGCTTAATATAATAGACAAGAGACTGATTTTCCACCCACATAAAGAAAGATATCACATGTGCTTCAAAAGTCAATCAGGATGGGCTGGAACAGTGACTAAGTGGTTATGGCACTTGCCTGGCATACGCGAGTACGTGAGTTCAAACCCCAGCACCACGTACACAGCAAAGTCTTGTAGCAACGAAAGCCACCTGAAAAACTAAATAAAATTGATTCTCTCTCTCTTTCTGTCTCTCTCTTTGATGGTCCCTTTCTTCTTTAAAAAAAAAAAAACAACAACATAACTCGTTTCTCTGGATCGTGATAGGAGCTGACTTTGTGGAGGTTCTAATGGATCAGTCTGGGAGCAGCACACTTCTCTTCCATATGTAAACACAGCTGTGCACAATTCTAAAGAGGGCAAAGCTAAAAACAATATGATGTCAATTTAGAAATTATAGCTAAGAAAAATTAACAACTAATTCTGCCAAGAGCAACACTCATAATGAAAATGTGGGAATCACAATGTCCAATAGCATTATGCCTTTTCCTGTACAAATGGAGTAAGCACCTTAGGAAACTATAGGGCAAGTCTTAGGACTGATATTTCAGTAATCAAAATGTAGCTTCTACACTGTTCTGAGAGGCATCAATGGCATATATTCATTTAGTCATTCACTTTAAAATTGCATAAAACTAGGTTCAAATTGCAGCTGTTTAAGTAACTTAATCTTTCTGAGTCTATCTTTATCTAAAAATTGAAATTAATGCACATGTTGGAGACTGTAAAAGTTTGGGCTTTAAGTATCTGCCAAAAAGGCCCATCTGTTAAAAGCTTAGTCCCCAGTGTGGTACTGTTGGGAGGTGGAGGAACCTTTAAGAGGTAGGACCTGGTGGGAGATCTTTAGGTCATTGGGAGTGTGGCCTTAAGGCAATAGTGGGACACTAGCCCTTTTCTTCTCTTTCACTTACCAGGTGAGTAGTTCTGCTCTGCCACATGCTTCAAAAATAATGTGTCACTGTGCTGGAGTGGTGACTCAGTGCTGGTTATGGCACTTGCCTGGCATTTGCGAGTACGTGTTCAAACTCCAGCACCACATACACAAGGAAGTGTTGGAGCAACAAGGGCCACATGAAAAACTAAATAAAATTGATTCTCTCTTTCTTTCTCTTTCTGCCCCCCACCCTCACTGGCCCTCTCTCTTTGCAAAAAAAAAAAAAAGAAAGAAAATAATAATAATGTACCACCATAGGACCAAAGCAATTGGCCAAGCAATCATAGACTAAATCTTCTAAAACCATGAACCAAATTTATACCTTTTCTCTTTACAAGTTGATTATGTAAGATATTTATAATGCTAATGGAAACCTCCCAATACAGGGGCTTTGTTTTCATTTGAGGATTATATGATATGAAGTTTATGAAGATATCATACATTGTGTGTATTTAGTATATGTTAATTTCTACTTTTATCTTCCTGTGTAGCACTTGGTCACTTTTCTGACCAAAGGTGACCCACTTGGTTATTCTATAGCAATAGTCACCACAGTCTTGTCCTCAAGGGCCACTGCTGGGAAGGGTTTCTTTCCCAACAGTAAGGGATACTATGCAAAATATTTAGAAGATAAAATTCTATCATTGGGAGTGTGGTCCCTAAGGACCTTCAGAGTTTCATCTGTGCTGCCTCTGTCTCCATCACCTCCCTCTGCCCTGTTGGCTCTGTTTGCTCAATGCACTATATTTCAGCCACATCCTTCATGGCATTATTCATCTTCTCACCATGACTAATTTTTCTCGCATGGAGATCTCACCATCACCCTCACTGCTGCCTCCTATAATTTTTATTGTTCAGGAACTAAATTGGTTCTAATATTTACTTTACAAAGGAGCCAAAGACCCTGTTTGGATTCTGCATGGGTTCGCCTCTCCACCATAGATGAAACATTGAACTTGACATATTGGAAGAATTTCAGTTAATATTTTTCCTTGGACGGGAAGTTCTGAACCATAGGGAAAAAAATCTTAAGGGCCAGAGATTGCAGGCTGGATTGTGAGCTCAAAGATCCTCAGCCCCTGGAGTGACTGTGTGCCACACCCTCTGCCTCATTATCTAAATTCTTAGGTCCCATAACCAAAGAATGTATCAAATGCAAGTAAAGAGAAAATTTATTACTGTTTTTACCTAATTCTACCTCTGTAACAATATACTAAAAATGACAGATTGCATTATTCCAACATATCACTATTACAAATAAAACCCCAATTCATACCCTTGATATTAAAACATCACTTTCATTTTTTAAACAGTTATGTTACTTCTATAGACTCATCAGACACTTTTTGTCTGGTAGAAACAAACAAACAAAACCCTTCCAAATCTGAACCCCACAGTTGGAGAAATCTAGGCATTTATAGTCTGAGCTTAAATTCTAATTTCTCAAATTCTTATAATAAAAATAATCAATCAAAGATTTCATAATAAGGGTCATTAAGTGAACTGAAGTACAGAGGAACTAGGGGAGGAAGATCAACTACTAGAAAAATCAAGTTCTATAATTCACTTGGGAAGCATCTAGATAATGTCCATTGGCAAGTAAATATGAAACAGTTATTAAATCACCTGTAGCTAGTTTTGAAGGGTTGAATAGGATAACTTCTTGGGAATCCTTTCTTGACCTTTAGATATCTTAATCTTATAAACTATTACATGTGCAGACTGATACAGCCACTCTGGAAAGCAATGTGGAGATACCTCAAAAAATTAGGAATGGAGCCACCTCATTCCTGGGTGATCAGCATATTACAAAGACACAGATACATCAGTGTTTATAGCAGCTCAATTTACAATAGCTAAATTATGGAATTAACCCAGATGCCCCTCACTGGATGAATGGATCCCAAAACTGTGATATATACATGTATATATATATATATATATATATATATATATATATATACACACACACATACATATACATACATACATGCATGCATACATACATACATACAAGTACTACTCAGCTATTAGAATAATATCAGGACTTTTGCAGGTAATGGATGAAAATGGAAAAAAAATATACTAAGTGAAATAAGCCAAATCCAAAGACTTAAGGGTGTAATGTCTTCTCTCATTTGCATAAGCTAGGGTAAAATCAAGGATAGGGTAAAAGTTCGACAAGATTATTTACTGAACACACCAAATTCAAAGTATCATAATCTAGGGGAACTATACCTATGGGATGGAGAGGGGAGGGTGGGGAGAGGAGAGAGGGAGGGTGGAGAGGTAGGGGAAAGGGTGGTTATTAATTCTGTATGGTACACTTGACTTCCCTGAGAAGCCAAATAATATTCATGCAGGCATTTAAATCTTGAAAATTCAAAAATTAATATACATATATATGGACATTTATATATATGTAATAGGGGAATTACATTGGAGAAAAGAGCAGAGAGTGGGTAAAAGCAGGGAGATACTGAATAAAGATAGGGTTCAAGTTACATTATTATGTATGCATATATGAATGTGTAGCAACTAATCCCTTCAATGTGTAAGAATATGGTGAACTAATAAAAAATATAATTTAAAAATGTAATAATATAGTTTTCTTTTAAAAAGAGAGAGGGACAGTGAGAGAGACAGAGAAAGAGAGAAACAACTTTATTTAGTTTTTCACATGGCCTTAGTTGCTCCAAAACTTAGTTGTGTACGTGGTGCTGGGGTTTGAACCCGGATCCTTGTGCTTGCCAGGCAAGCACCGAAACCACTGAGATACCGCTCCAGCCCCAAATATAATATAGTTTTAAAAACATTCCATAATCCTGATATCTGATAAACCCTCTAACCACTCAAGTGTATACACATTCAGTTTTACCTTTTTTCATTTGTCAAAGGTTTAAAAAATGGATCCCTATTATCATGGCATCTAATGGTATCTTCTTTGGTTGTCAAAAGTGGAAATGTGGGAAACAAAATATGTGGTGACTGTACTCCTTGGATGTTTTCTGAGTGTAAGTCATCCTTCATAACCTGAGAATGTACTATGCACAGAATAGCTAAGATCAGCTAAGATCCCAGACAAAAAGCTCTGTGTCTTGTAGGATAGTGAAGCAGGGGTATAAGAAAGGACCCAGAGAGAACAATTATGATGTCAAAATTGAATGTCAAAGTGGTGCCTTAGCTCTTAAAACTAGTGTTTTCTTTGCCAGCATGCTTGATATCTAATCTCACAAGCATATTTTTGTCTACCCACTATATATGTATATATATATGTATGTGTGTGTGTGTGTCACACATGAGTGCATGCACACACACATATACATATACATAAACATAAATGCATTCAGTCATATGCACACACACAATGTTTTTTTTTTCAGGGCTGAGGACTGAATCCGGGGCACTCTACCACTGAGCTAGTTTCCCAGCCCTTTTTATTTTATTTTGAGACAGGGTCTTACTAAGCTGTTGAAATTGCCCCTGAACTTGTGATTTGTGATCTTCCTCCCTCAACTCTACAGTCACTGGAATTACAGGCATGCTCCACAGCACCCAGCTATTTACCTGCTCACACAAATACAGAAGACAGTATCTTTCTAGGTCGTGCCTGACCTTGATTTAGGATAAATAAATAAACCAAGCAGTAGGAGAAGGAATAGAACACTGGGCCCTTGACTTTTTAAGTGCCTACCCTCAGGCTTATATTGAGGAGTCTGCAGTTATATGGGACCTCACCAGCCCTGAACTTCTCATTGATTAATGCCTTCCTGCTCCAATCTTACAACACTGATCGTTCTTCCCTGATCATCATCCCTGTTGTCCATGGTAATATTTCTAAAATGAGAGAATTCTGTATTTAAATTACATCTTAATTCTCACCCTCACCCAGCACAACCTGAAATTAAGGGAAGAAATGTGTGGTCCAGGTGAGCATATTTCTGAAGAGTTCAGATTCTGGAGCTGAATGGTAGGAGACTATCACTGGAAAACACCAACAGTTTTGCTCTTCTAAGCAGTGTTCCAGCAGCCATCTTTAGTATGAGTCGCTTGCTTTTTTTCAACTGGCTGTGGCAGTGGGACAGAGACCAATGAGATGAGACAACAGTTCACATAGTTACAGAAAGTGGGCGAGTGAGTTTCATGGGAGTCAGACGTCAGCACCGAAGCTCTGGGTTGACTTCTCCATCAAGGAAAACACTTCACACAATTACCTCTGTTTATAAATTCACTGAGTTGCTGGGCAAAACCCAGTGAGCCACACTTCACCATCAAACTCACAGAAATACGTTGATCTGAGGGGAAATTTTGAAATGACCTCTTACTTTATTTTCCAAGCATCTGGTTTGCTTCTCTAATGTACACCTGATACGTGGTATATACTTTCTAATTGTGTTAAAGATTTCAAGGTCAGAAACAGTTTGAATCTAATTTATTTCAGGATAGAGACTGATTCTAAGCTTCCACCAAGGGATCTTTTTAGATATATTTCAAAGATCAAAGCTGGTAATGGAAGAGCTTAATATTTGGATTAGTCATGTTCATTGTCTATTCAATTTTCATCAGTTCAGTGAAATGTAGAACTCCCTAAATTTAGCATATCATGAATTATTCATGATTATTATTTAACCAGTAAGACTCTAAAAATGTTATTAATTTCAGACTATGATTTTTTCCATTTTATATTTTTAATTCAGGGTATATGAGTTTATAATATTTTCTATACTATATAATCCAGCCTGCCTTTTGTATTTCCCAGATGGTGTATAATTTTTCTATCAATTCTAACCAACTATTAACTCCAAGGACTTTGAGTTTTTTATTTCCAATTTTTTTCCAGATTTCAAGGGCAAGTCCAGGAGCTTTCACTTTTGCTTTCTGCATAAAATTTGATCACTGAGATATCTTTTGATACAGTCCGATAGTTACAATAATTCAAACTTATTTATGATTTCAAGTAATTTGTTCCTATGGAAAGTGGATAGGAAGTTAGAAAATGGCATGGAAAAGAAGACTAGATGGGAAAGCAGAAGATTTGAGTTTTGGAGCCAGCTGTGCCCATGGCATGTTGTAGGACTTGGAAGTCCTCATTGACCCTTTGCAATACACACACTATTTCCATCTGTGAATCCTTAGAGTGATTACTTTTGCATATCTGTTGGTCAAGGGCATTATTATCAATGGCAGGCAAATGGTACTAATTTTTCATAACATTGCTATGAAGTATAGGCCTAATTTACCATGTGATGACAATTAATTTACCTCCACTGGGTCACAAAGCTTGTTAGTTGTAGAGGTAAGGTTTGCACCCAGGACTGGGTATCCCCAAAACCCCTCATTTGTTCCACTTTTACCCATTTGCATCTGACATTCTCTAATCACCTCTTATGTACATGGATTTAGGTTAGATACTATATCACTTTATAAAAATTCTTTTGATTTTTAAATATATTTAAGAATAAGCAGAGTAAATGACTCTTAGATTGAAACACAAAGTTATGTTGATGTTTTGATAAATTCCTCTGAAAATTTCCTCCAAAATACATACTCATCTCAGCATTAGTACTGTTGCATAGGGCTGGGGATATAGCTCAATGGCGTAGTTCTTGTCTAGAAAGAGT
Source organism: Aplodontia rufa (assembly GCA_004027875.1). Classification (NCBI taxonomy): domain Eukaryota; kingdom Metazoa; phylum Chordata; class Mammalia; order Rodentia; family Aplodontiidae; genus Aplodontia; species Aplodontia rufa. The sequence continues at coordinate 9,754 of PVKS010017380.1, forward strand.
GAGGCCCTGGTTCAAACCCCAACACTGCCAAAAAAAAAAAAAAGATAAAAGTCAGTCCTACAGATGGGAAGTGTAAAATTCTGGTGGTTTTCTCTAAAAGGAATGGGAGAATATCTCCAAGATTGCCAAAATCATTCTTTCTCATATTTTGCATCCCATTGGGATATTTTTGCTGCTTATAGGTATTCACAATGCTACTTCAAATTTTGTTAATTTTTAATGGGACTAATGTGATTGTTGAGAATAGAACTGGAGGTAACCAGTTAAAAAGCATATGTGCACTCTGCCACTGAAAGTATGTAGTTCTTTATATCCATGATAAGCTGAAGGTGCTCAGTTTTCTTCCATTAAAATATGGCTCAGTGGTTACAGTGCTTGCCTGTCATGTGCAAGGATGTGAGATTTAAACCCTAGCACCACATACATAATGAAGTGTCGGAGCCATGAAAGCCACATGGAAAACTAAATAAAATTAATTATCTCTTTCTCTCTCTCTCACTGTCCCTCTATCTCTTAAAAAAATAATAAAGCCTATCCCAACCCTATGGTACCATGGTTGATCTTAAGCTCTCAAACTGTGGTCCTATTACTTCCTCGAGTAACTAGGCTCACTTTCAGAGAGATGATTCTGGCCGAGTCGAGAGTCAGTTGACTGCGAACAGCCTATAGAATATTTCTTTCACCTAAATTGTGTGTTCTCCAGAGTGAAAATTATCTGGGTATCTGAAGCAATTTTCAGATAGACCAAGGAATTTCTCTATAGGGGAAATCCACCATATCCAACCATGTCTAACAATGCCAAAGAAGTGCATAAGAGCTGGTTTTAATTTACGGATCAAGACTATAACTTTTCTCTTTTCTGTTTCATTGGAAAATATCCTTGATCCCAAATATATTTCATCAAAGCATGTATTCAAAATAAATTTGCACTTAAATAAAAATTCTAAATATTTTTAAGAGATGTGAAAACTACAGTTGCAATTATTTTAGTACATGTTCAACATGAAGATCTGCATGGAATTAATTGAGCATTTTATATGCAATCTGACATTTTACTGTTCTTGAAAATTTCCTTTGATGAGTAGCCAAAAGCAAAGAAAGAATTATCATAGGAGAAAGGTGTTAGTACATTAATCTTACTCACTTTTTACTAAAGAAAAGGTGTACAAATACAGGTAGCAAATTTATTTCATAGGATAGGCATCAGTGCAGTTCTCAAAGTTGTTCAAGTGACCTAACAGCTAAAACATAGCATCTGATATCTGTGACAGGAATCAGATAAGGTTTATTAGAACAAACATGCTTTTTGAGTCAGGCAAACCTTTGTTTCAATCCCTCTAATTGTGTGATTTTGCAAAACTGTATTTACTTCTCTGAGCCTCCGTTTAACATGTATTAAGTAAGAATATTAATAGTTGTGACTGAAACACACAGCCTGAGACCTAGGTTTTGTTGAAGTGACTATTTGGCATGTCTTTGGGATAGGATGTGAAGAGGGAGAATTACTCTTGAAGGAAGTGGAGTGAAAGGAAGAGTGATAAGGAAAAGAAGAAAGCTAAGCAAGAATATCCTATACTTTAGAGCCTATTATCACTACTCAAATAATTTAGTCCCTCCCCTCATAGTAAGGAATACTTTCATAATGTCAGAAATTACTGTGCAACAAATTGCTTTAACCACAGAGATGCATATCTAAAATTAATTAACAGATTGAATTTGACCATCTATTAGTGAGGTTTTGCTAGTATCCCTGATACATTTACTTTGTCATCTGCTAGTGTATACTATTGACCGAAAGTAGGTACAGGTACCACCTTAAGAATAAATCCACGGAGGGCAGCATTTGCAAATGGAAATATTTTTCATAACCCAATATTTTGGTGCACATCAGCAAAGATCATCAGGCACTTGAGTTCAGTGACATGACATCTTATTGCATGTGACATTTAAGTTTGCCAGACCCTTAAAGATGTCAGGGTCTGGATGATCATTCCTGCCAATGATTGCACATATCCTTTAGAACTTCAGCTCAGATTCAAAAGAAATAATGCCCCGGTGGAAAGCTGGCCAGTGATGATGATATCACAAGCATGCTAGAAGCTTCAAGTCACTTCATATGCTTCTGTTATTGTTTTCACATATCTGTGGTAGCTGGGAATTAAAAGGTAAGTTCATGTAAATTGCTCAGATATTTTATTTATTGAACTATTTGAGGTAAAGTAGGTATTTTCTTAAATGTTCTGTTATTATTGCATATCCCTTTCCCTTTTCCCCTAATATGTAATTTGCATTGTTTGCCAACTGGTCCAGAATAATCCAAACACAGTTTTCAGCTAATTCAATGAAAGTTTCTCAGGGTCAAAGAATTATTGTTCCAAGCAGGTCATTAGAGACAGCATGGTAGCTGGATACGTGGATCTGAAAGTATCATCTGAACAGAGAACCACTGTTATTTTATTCCCTTTCTTTTACCAAAAGACACATTTTAAGTGACAGTTCTTCCTATTCACTTTATTTCTAAGTGACATATCTTACCAAATATTAAACTAGTTTTTTTGAGATTTTTATTAAGTGCTTAAAATTTCCCATCTGTTCCTTGTCAGTGGAACTCCAGCACGTAGTCTGACTACTGCTAAATTTAATAGGAATGTGATCTGGCCCAAGGTGATTTACACCTATGTGCAAGTACCAGGATTGGCCTTTCTCTGTTTGGGATTTCTACAACTAATATGTCACCTCACGGTCTGTTTTTCTTGGGGAACTTGCCATGCAAGTCTTTTCTTCTTCATTGTGTGTAATTATTGCTAATTTGATAGTAAGCCCAGTTTCACTGTTGCTTATGAGATACCAATGTTCCCCAAAGAAAAAAAGAAAATTCTCATCCCAGGTGGAGTTATCTGTCCTTGACCATACACGCACAATAGGAACAAAGTATTTCAGACTTCCAAGATGGCATCAGAAGATCTAAGAAATGTCTGTCTCCCAAATTAACAACTATGGATAGAGAACATGTGGTATGCAGTTTTCAATCATATCTTTAAAAGCCCTCTCTTCCCCTGATAGGCAGAATCACAACCATTGAGACAGGAGTCCCCTGTTTCTCCTTTGCTGAGAAAGCAATAAAACCTTTTTCTTTTTTTTCCTCAAAAAGGAAGGAAGAAGAAAAGGGAGAAAGGAAAGAAATAGCTCGGAGAGGAGAATTTCTAGCAAACACCAAACATAATTTAGATCTTGGTTAAATTGAAAACACATTATGTAGGGAGTACATGAATGGAGAAAAGCTTCTATTCCTTCATCTCACTAGCATTGCCTATCAGGCATAGTGTCCATATTTGTCATTGAATTCAGGTTCTATAGATGTCTAGGCTCATATCTTGTTCTTTTATTGTAAAACCTAATACAAGCAAAAAGTCCAGAGAGGAGACAAGAAAATTTTTCATTCTCACTTTTTTTTATTTGTTAAATATAATCTTACATTTAGGAGGTAATCATTATCAAACAATCAAGAACAAATGTATAATTACAGAGCAAGCCAAGGCTGATCCCACTCCATGGTTTCCCCCCTTGGTACTCCATGGTTTCCCCCCTTGGTTCCCCATGGTTTCATGTTTCCCCCTATTAAACCGTCATGTTAATTGGACTTCTCATGGAAGTTGAAGGTTCCCCTCTGAGTTAATTCTCCCATACTCCGTCCCTCTGGTCTCCTTGATATCATTCCTATTCCCTCCCCCTTTCTATGTCCCCTAGCATCCTAGGCAAGTTTCCCCCTGTTTGGGTAAAAAGTCATACATTTTGAGGTTATTATTAGCCTAGCCATCTATCTATACTATCTCCGATTGTATTCTAGCTTCCACAGATGAGAGAAAACATTTGGCTCTTGAGTCTCTGAGTTTGGGATATTTCACTTAGCATAATTTTTTGCATCTCCATCTTTTTGGCTGCAAATGCCATAATATCATTTTCTCTAATAGCCAAGTAGAATTCCATTGTATATGTGCACCATAGTTTTTGAATCCACTGGTTAAATGAGGGGCATCTGTGTTGGTTCCATAGTTTAGCTATAGTAAATTGAGCTGTTATAAACATTGATGAAGCTGTATCTCTATAATATGCCCATTCAAAGTCTTTTGGGAAAATACCCAGGACTGGGATAGCTGGGTCAGTAGGCAGTTACAGCCCTAATTTTTGGAGGAGTCTCCACATTGCTTTCCGAGTGGCTTACCAGTTTACAGTCACACAAGCAATGTGACATTATTTCTCTTTACCCACAGCCCCTCCAGCATCTGTCATTTTTCATATTCTTCAATTTTGCCACTCTGACAGGGGTGAGGTGGAATCTAAGTGAAGTTCTGATTTCATTTCTCTGATTGCTATTGATGTAGAGCATTTTCTCATATGTTTATGGACTACCTCCACTGAGAAATTTCTTTTCAGTTCTGTAGTCCATTTATTGATTGAATTATTTGTGATTTTGGTGTTTTTTAGTTTTTTGAGTTCTTTGTATTTTATTTATTTTGAGGAGATGGTGAATGGTACAGATTTCCTGATTTCTTCTTCAGTGGACTTGTTGCTGGAGTATAGGAAAGCTAATGATTTATTGGTGTTGATCTTATTGCCAGCCACTTTAGTGAAATCGTTTATAAACTCTAGGAGTTTTCTGATCAAGCTTATTGGGTCTTCTTTGTATAGGATCATGTCATCACCAAATAGAGACAACTTGACTTCATCTTTTCCTATTTGAATTCCTTTGATTTCCTTCTCTTGTCTGATAGCTCTGGCAAGGGTTTCAAGGACTATATTGAGTAAGAGTGGTGAAAGTGGACAACCTTGTCTTGTTCCTGAATTCAGTGGAAATGCTTTCAGTCTTTCTCCATTGAGGACAATTGTTGGCTATGGGTCTGTCATAAATGGATCTGACATAGTTAAAGTATCTTCCCTTGATCCCTATCTTCTCCAGAGTTTTGAGCATAAGAGAGTGTTGAATTTTATCAAAGGCCTTTTCTGCATCAATTGAGATGATTATATGATTTTTATTTTTAATTCTGCTTATGTGATGAATTACATTTATTGATAAGCAAATGTTGAAACAGCCCTATTTTCCTGGAAAGGAGCCTACCTGATCATGATGTATTATCTTTTTAATGTTCATTTGGATCTGATTAGCTAAAATTTTACCAAGGATTTTTGCATATATATTCACCAGGGAAATTGATCTGTAGTTTTCTTTTCTTGATGTGTCTTTGTTGGATTTTGGAACTGATGTTATATTTGCTTCATAAAAAGTGTTTGGGACTGCTCCAACCCTTTCAATTTCATGGAAAAGCTTGTAGAAGATCAGTGTTAATTCCTCTGTAAAAATTTGGTAGAACTCTGCTGTGAATCCATCGGGTCCTGGGCTTTTCTTTTTGGAAGGCCATTGCTTACTTCTTCGATTTTGCTACCTAAGATAGATTGGTTAAGAGTTTCAATGTCCTGTGGTGTTAATATGGGGATGTTGTATGTGACTAATATCTGTCCATATCTTCTAGGTCATCAAACTTGGCAGAGTATAATTTTTCAGAATAAGCTCTGATAATCTTCTGGATTTTGGTTGAGTCAGTGGT
>PVKS010017380.1:15456-42254 GCA_004027875.1 Aplodontia rufa
TTTTTTTTTTTTTTTTTTTTTTTTTTTTTTTTTTTTTTTTTTTTTGGTTCTCAAGTTCATTGACTTCAGCTCTGATCTTTGTTATTTCCTGTCTTCTATTAGCTTTGGGATTGGATTGTTCTTCTTTTTGCAGGAGTTTGAATTGCAGCATAAGACTATTTATTTGGGCTCTTTCCTAATTTTTTATGAATGTACTCAGTGCTATAAATTTACCTCATAAGAATACTTTCATACTATCCTAGAAATTTTGATATGTTGTTTCATCATTCTCATTCATTTCTGAGAATTTCTTGATATCTGTTCTATTTACTTCTTTTATCCATTTTTCATTTAAGAGGGTATTTTTCCATTTCCAAGCATGAGTAGTTTCTGTTGTTTTTCTTGTTGTTGATTGCTAAGATCATAGCATTGTGTTCTGACAGGATACATGGGGACTACATCAACTTTTTTGTATTTCTTAAGGTTAGCTCTGTGGACTAGGATGTGGTCTATTTTAGAGAAGACTCCATGAGATGCTGAGAAAAGAAGGTAAATTCAGCTGATTTAGGATGGAATATTCTGTAGATGTCTGTTAAGCCCAATTGATTAATACAGTTGTCCAGATTGGAGATATCTTTCTTGATTTTTTGTTTTGATGATCTGTCTAGTATTTATAATGGTGTATTGAAGTCCCCCAGTATTATTGTGTTGAGATCAATGAGGGTTTAATGTCCTTGAGTATTTTTTTTCATTTATTGTGAGGTTGTAATTGGGGGTATAAATGGTAGTTATTGTTATGTCTTCTTGATGAATTGTCCCTTTTAGTATGATATAGTGTCCATCTTTGTCCTTTATGACTAGTTTTTTATAAAAATTAACTTTATTAGGATTGCAATGCCAGCTTGCTTTTTTGGACCACTGGCCTGGTAGACTTTTTGCCAACCTTTCACCTTCAATCTTAGTCTATTTTTGAGTGTGAGGTGTTTCTCCTGTAGACAACATATTGTTGGGTTTTGTTTGTTGATCCAGTAAGCCAATCTGTGTCTTTTAATTGAGGAATTGAGACCGAATATTCACATTCAGAGTTAAAATAGATATAGGAATCATAGTCTCAGACTTTGTGACTATTGCTGTATTTTGATCTATCTTGGGTGTCTTTTGGTATGTATTATGGTTATAGACAATCTCTTGTTTTAGGTTTAGGGAATTATTAGCATGTTCTTCTGAATGAAGAATGTCCTTGAGAATATTCTTTAATGCAGGGTTTGTGTTCATGTATCTTGCTAGCTTGAATTTATCATTGAAGTATTTAATTTCCCCGTCACATTTAAAGTTGAGTTTTGCAGAGTATATTATCATTGGCTGAAATTGTTTTCTTTCAAGGTTTGAAAAATATTGTTCCAGGCCCCTCTGGCCTTAATTGTCTGATCTGAAAAATCCATAGTGATCTGAATTGGTCTGCCTCTGAATGTGATTTGGGGCTTTTCCCTAGCAGCTTTTAGGTTTCTGTCTTTAATTTCTCTGTTATTCATTTTATATATGATATGTCTTGGTGAATTTCTCATTTGGTTAGGTCTGTTTGGTGTCCTATAGGCATATTGGATTTGGTATTCTGGGTTAATTCTGATATGAGGAAAATTCTTCTTGACAATTTCACTTAGAAATTTCTTAATGACCCTTGTTTGTTGTTCAATGTTTTATTCAATCCCAAATGCTCTCATGTTATTTCTTCTCTTCTCATCAAATATTATTTGGAAGTTCTGGTCATGTACAATAAGTTTCTTTTCTTGTCTGTCCTCTTTGAATTCGACATTGCTCAGTCTGTCTTTCTTATCTGATGTACATTCTTTCAGAGCTGAGTTTCTCTTTTCTGTTGAGTTTACTCTGGTATTAGTATGTTCCAATGAAGATTTGATTCGATTGACAGTATTTTTCAATTCTGAGAGCTCTGCTACATTTCTTTTCAGGATGTCTAACTCTTCATAAATATGGTTTTTCATCTCCAGGAATTATTCCCTTATTTCTTTATAAAAGTTGTCTCTCAACACTTGAAATTGGTCCCTGATCTCTTTTCTTAATTCTCCTTTGAACTCTTTGATTGAATTTCTAATCATAATGTTGATACATCTTTCTAGGTTTTCATCTAGGATTCCAACCATGGAGTCCTTGGATGGTGAACTGTGAGGTTGAGGAGGGAAATTATTTCCCCTTTTCCTCATTTTCAGATGCAGGGGGTATGGCTAGAAGACCAACAGTGAATATTACTCTTGGAAGGGTTATTGGAGCTTCTTATATCTTTGCATAGTTAGGATGGGGTGCTCTTTGGATAGCACAGATCAATAGTTGCTAGTCTAATCAGTGAAGAATTGTGAGCCTTTAGGTGCACATATCAGACAGTTTCCACTGAACAGTTATAATGGTGATTAGTACCTATAGGAGTTGTTTTCTTCCATGAGAGCTCTCACAATATATAGGTGGTTGTGGCTGCTCTTGGCAGGAAACCTACCCTGGTTGGGCTTGAGAAGGGCTGCTCCAGACAGGGGTCCTAATAGTGGTGTCCTGATTGTCTTCCAGCAGTACTCAAACAAGCCTCAACTAGAAATTGGGGTTTCTGGTAGGTGGGGCTACTCTGGGTGGGGAACCTCCCCTGGTTGGTCCTGAGCAGGGCTGCTCCAGATGGGGTCCTACCAGTGGTGTCCTGAGCACCTTCCAGCAGGACTCAAACAGGCCCCAGCCAGTTTGCAGAGTGTCAGGTAGGCGGGGCTGCTCCAGTCGGGGAACCTCCGCTGGTTGGTCCTGAGTGGGGCTTACTCTGGCCAGGGGTCCTACCAGTGGTGTCGTAAGCACCTTCTGGCCCCAACAAGAATGCCAGGTGTAGGTAGGTGGGGTCTTCATTCTCATTTTTAAAGTCCAAGTGTATGTATGGCAGTAAACTTCATTCTTACTGTGAGGGCAGAAATAGTCTGGGCATTTGGTGAGTTGGGACCTGAATGAATAATTATGTATTTCATAGTTGTATGCATTTAATATAATAAACCCTAGAAAAATACAAGAGGGAACAGGCAGCATATTTTATACACCCATTACAATCTTCCTTCTAAGGCCAGTTCTGCAAACTTAATTGAAATAATACCTTAACAAGCATTTTATATATTTTAGATATTTTGTAAGATGCTGTTTATATAAATTTTTAATCATACAATGTAAAGGAAATATATCTAAGTAGTCCTCATCATCTGAATATTCTTTATCTAAATCCCCATTATTGTAAGGTCTGTAGAAAACAAAATCCCACTTAATATAAAAGTATTAACTAATGAACTAATCATTTATAACCCCATTAGCACACCTATTTTATCATTACTTATTAGGATCTGTGGATCAATCTCTGGCTGCAAATGGAATTTGTACCCATAACAAAGGGGCTATACAATGGAGTGGGCTTCACACCAAAGTTTAAAGGGAGCTCAAGGAATTTTGATAAAATATGACTCAGAGATCAAATGCATTATGATCAAACAGCAAATGTCAGTCGTGAAACCTGGGTGTTTAATAATACAATCATAAAATTATATAAGAAATATTCAATGGCTTTCTTTTTCTTTGTCCTAATAATGAATACATCATTGTAATTATAATCTGTGCAGCAGTTGATATTAGATAAAATTAACCCAGTTGTATATTTGTTAGTTCAAGAAAAAAATTCCATTTAAATATTTGAATTATTTATTAAAAATAATTTAATTCCCATTTAAAAGAGATTCACTTTTAAATGACACTTTCCCAACATGAATTATCCTCAATAATAAAGACTTTCTGAATTCTTAATTTTATCTTATAGAAGAAGAAATTTCTGCAGAGGAGTTACAGTAATTTCATGCAGTCACATCATTTTCTAACTGATAATTTGAAAGAACTATTTCCAACTACAACTTTTGATGCCAAATACAGGATTCTTTATACCATACATTGGGTATTTTAAAATGTTGTTCCTCTTATATTCCACCCCCATTACAATTTTAAATACCTTAAATTTGACCATATCTCCCACTGCTTCCTCTCTCCCATCAAAATCTACTATCACAAAAACAAGTCATCCAGGATCCCATTATTTGGGGTTCCAAACAGAATACTCATTTTTCAGAGAGAGTGGTTTGGTTGAATATTCCATCCAGTCTGAGGTTGAAAAACCAGGTAATATTTGGCCACTATTTTTATGTTTGAATGTGAGGTGTCCCCCAGAAGCTCAAATGTGACAATGCTGAGGTGAACTGTTTGGGTTATGAGAGTCTTAACCCAATCCATGAGTTAATACCCTGATAAGGATTAACTGGTAACTGTAGGCTGGAAGGTTGTGGCTGGAGGAAGTAGGTCATTGGGGGTGTGCCTTTGAGATATATATTTGTATCTGGTCAATGGAGTTGCTCTCTCTGCTCCTTGGAGCCAAACCTTCTACCATGATGTCCTGTCTCACCTCCAGCCCAGAGGAATGGAGCCGGACTTTTATGAACTAAGATGTTGAAACCATGAGCCCCCAAATAAATTTCTCCTCCTAAAGTTGTTTTTGACAGGTCTTTAGTCACAGCAATGAAAAATCTAACTAAAACAACTACCTTGGGAGGTGTTGGGCCCTCCATGTAGAGAACATCTGAACTTAATGTGGCTGAACTTTTTATTTATAACTTCAGAATTTGTGAGAGCCTCTAATTTGAGGAATATTCTATCTGGCTATTTAACGTGAACAAAATACCCTTGACTTAAAAAGAAATAAGAGGGACTGAAGCAGTGGCTCAACTGTAGAATGCTTGGCTGGCATGTGCAAGGATTCTAGTTTGAATCCTAGCACCACATATATACCTAAATTTCAGGAAAACTAAAACCAAATGAAAAAAATAAAAAATAAATAAAATTAATATTCTCTCTCTCTCAAAAATATAGAAATAAGAAACTTACTAAAAGATATCAAGTATCACACAGAAATACCAGGTCTGTTAGTTTCCCTTTACCCTCTCACATTTTTTTGAATACTTTTTATTGAATTTTATCTTTTTTAAAGGGAGAGGGACAGTGAGAGAGAGAGAGAAAGAGAGAGAATTTTTATTTAGGTTTTCATGTGGCTTTCATTGCTCTGAGACTTCGTTGTGTATGTGATGCTGGGGTTTGAACTCACATATTTGCACATGCCAGGCAAGCTCCTTAACCACCAAGCCACCACCCACTCCAGCCTCTTTATTGAACTTCAATATAGACATTTAAAAATGACAAGATACTTCAAAATATTGATTGGATAGATGTTCCTTGGTTTTAAAAAATGTTCTTGATAGTAATAGTCATTTTCAAAGATGTTTGAATTAAATAGCAAAGAAAGAGATCATATGGTTATACCTCAATGAATGATCTTAAGATTTTACTCTTTATAAAGATAATGGGGCTAGGGATGTAGCTCCGTGGTGGAGTGTTTGCCTGGCATGCACAAGGCCCTAGGTTGAATGCCCAGCATAGGAAAAAGAAATAATAAGAGCATCATTTTTTCTATTGAATTCATTAGATCATAAGGTTTCCTCCACCTTTAGATGAAGTGGAAAAAACTATTATTTTAGTGCCCATAAATAAAATGATTCTAACATACTGACTTTCAGCATGCCATTTAATTAAGGACAAGCTTGGAGTTAACTGGTAAAATTGAAATAGCTCCTCTTTGTGATAAAAACAGCACCAAATTGTCTATATTCGTACTAAGATGGATAGAAAACAATGGAATGATAATGACATTAGGATAATTGATATTTAGGCCAAAAGAGTCAACACAAAAATTAAAGCTGAGGCATATTTGAGCAAGAATTACTGTGAAATCTTGAGCCAAATGTGTTTATCAGACAGAGACAACATTTTATATAGATGACATGTTGCCTGTGATTTGACTTGAATGGTGCTGGGAAGAAAATCTATCCAAAAACACAAAATTCACTGAGAAGCCAGAGTGGATAGATTCTGTGGTTCACCAAGCCCATATTATCGCTGATGAAAATTTTACCCCCATCCAGTTGCCTTTGATGTCTCCCATAAAATATTTGAGAGGGCACTGTCCTTGCTCTCTTTCCTGTATCTGCCCAGGAGCACACTTGATACAGCAGCTGCTGGAGCATAGCATCCTGGGTTTGAATCCTGTTCTACAGCTCACTCATGTTTTGACCTCAGATAAGTGATTTCACTGCTCTGCATTTCACTTTCCTCACCTAGAATATGGTAAATATAATAAATTTTCCTCCAGGGTTGTCTCACCATTAAATGAGTCAGTCAATACCTATAAACCATTTTAAAATATTGCCTAGCACAGGATAACAACTCAATAAATGTCACTGATATTACTATGTTATCACACATTTTCAGATAACTTAATATCCAAAAAAACAATTTTAAATACAAATTAAAGAAATATTCTTTCTTTATTTATTTATTAAGAAATTTAGTTGTTAAACAATCAAAAATGCTACCAATGAAACAATATGATATATATATAAATATTCTGAAAATTAGATTTACCCCCTCGAGCCCCCCTAATTTCCCACACTTATCCCTACCCCTAACCCTCTCTCCCCTCTTTCCCAATACATCTCTACGAATGCCTTAGTTTGTGTGTCACTACACCTTTTCTGGGTTTAATACATTAGAGTTGACCACCTTTCACACTGGCCAGGGTCTAGCTCCAGCTAAAGTGAAGACATTCGACTCTTGACTCTCTGGGTTAGGCTGACTTCAATCATCATGATTTCTTCCATAACCATCCATTTACCTTCAAAGACTGCAATATCATTATTTCTAATTCCTAAGTAGAATTCCATGTACCACAGTTTTTGGATCCATTCATCCAGTGTGGGGCATCTGAGTTGTTTCCATAGTTTAAAATTAAGCAAATATTCTATTAGCACTTAATGTATATGAAGATCCATGATAGGACTAGAAACCTGAACTTGAAATTTCAAATCCAGTGACTAGAAGTTCCAAATTTTCTTCTAAGTTATTCTCAGATTACCATAGATAATCTATATTAAACAATATTTGCATTTCTCTTAGGATATAGAATCTTTGATACAGTTCTTCTCTTTCTCACAGTCTGGTCCACCCCCATTGGCCTGTCAGATTGGTCCTCAGGCTTGGTACACACCCTCACGTCTCATGAACTTTACTCACGGCACGCTCCCTCATCTCACATCTGGCTTATAGCTCCTCAGAAGTCTGCTTCAAGTTCAACCTTTTAGGAGAATAATTCATTCCAGAATGGACTGCTCTCACAGAATCCTCTATTTTTCTTTTAATATTTATCACAAATACAATGATATAGCTAACTTGATAATAGCAACAGAAGGACAGCAGAATCACACAGATAAAGTATAGTAATTAAATGCACTTGGTAGCTCCTCAGTTAAAAAGCAAGTAGAAGTAGGGATAAGAAAAAGATGAAGAGAGAGATTCAAACAGTGTAAGTCAGTCTACCCATTATGGCATTTGAGCTAATGCCAGGAGTGGTCATAAGATAATGAGGAGAGCCTCTTCTTTCCTCAGACACTCATTAACCACTTATTGTTCCTTGTGGCATGGGATGCTAGCATTTGACTACATGTTGTGTAAACAGCATGGTTCCTCCATGCAAGTCAGCAACCTTTTCTTGTGTTCAGTGAAGGAAGAAACTGACCTGTGATCTTTAGGAAAATTGGCCATGTTGAATTAATTGAGGAACACTATTGAGACCTCAGGGGAAACCTTCCTATGGAATTTTTAAAAGTAATTTGGATTATGTGTGGTTCGTAACTTACTAATGTATAGCCCAAGAGACAAAAAATAGATGCAACTTCCTGTATTTTTTTAATATTTATAATTCTGCTCCAAAAGATAAGGTCTGTGAGGGCAGAAGATATATCTGAGAATCTTGCTAATATACTCAGCACATAGCGAGATGCTTTAATCATGCTAGACCTAATGAGTAAATATTTGTTAAATAAGTTGACATTCTACTGGTGTTCACAGACAGTCTATTTGGCAGCAATACAGAGTTTGGATTTAGGGATACTAAAGAAGTAAAAGAATTTTGGATCCTTGAAAGTGTTATAAAGATGTGGATAGTCTGTGTCTCTGTAGAAATCTAGAAATGGGATGGGACAGAGTTCAGTGTATTATAATGAAGACTTATTGTAAGGCAACATCCTGCCCTTCAACTCCCTTTCCATGTCAAACTCTAACTGAAAAGCTGATACTTCCCTTATCATTTTAGGTCGAATGAGCCGGACTCGATTTATCATTATGCCAACCCAGGGAGAAGGACGGCCATGTCCCACAGAGCTTACCCAGCAGAAAACCTGCCCGGTGACCCCCTGCTACAGCTGGGTCCTTGGCAACTGGTCTGCATGTAAATTGGAGGTAGGTCATATAATGACACTTAGAGAAATGCTTCTCAGTATGTCCAAAGCATTTGTCTGGTCAAAAGCACTGATAGAATAAATTTCACAGCACCAGGGGTCTGGCATAATGTACTTTTAATACAGCAGAGAACATAGAAAAATACAACCAAGTGACTTAACCTCATGCAAAGTGAAATTGCTAAGAAGGTAAATAGCCATTCATTAGGCACTGATTATAATAAGCCCGGTCATGGAGCTGTCAATCTCTTTGGCATCCTCAGTAATTCTGTTATTTTCTTGTCTTGTTTGGGAATTTTAAAGCAGTATTTAATTAGGCAAAGCCCTGATGCTGTGGAAGTGCACAGCTTGCTTCAGGTTGCATTTCTTACATAGGCACTTTAGGCTGAGACAAAATCTTGCATGTGGGCAGAAAACCAAAAGCATATGGAAGTTATATTCTAACATTATTATGCAAACCAAGGTTACTACATTTTCCTCAATGATTACCTTTTTATTGGCCTGAAGTATAAATGCCTAGCAACATCATAACACATCACGTACCCAGAGCTTTTGCTACATCAGCAAAGATCCTGTACTGCATGTTCTCTCTGGCTTCTTGCTCTTGCTTAAGAAAAAGCACATTGGTTTTCCCTCTTTTTTTATTTTACTAGTTTATCCTTCATTTCATGTTCCACAGCATATTCTAATTAGGTAACAATGATTTTGATTATGCATTTAGTAACCTGCAGTATTCTTATAGAGATGTTTAGTACTGCTGTCAGGATGGCATTGTCATGCAGCGTTATTATCTTGCAGAAGTTAAATGCCCATGTATTTTATTAGGTCCCAGGGGAGCAGAACTGTGTGGTACATTTGTTCATTCTCCTTTTTATGGAAAATAAGGTAACCATGCTAATTAATTCAAAGGTAACCTAATAGTTTTAAATATTAATACTTTGTCTACTAGTCTAAATATCTTTGTTCCTCGGTCTTCGGTTTTTAAAAGTTGTTTAGAATCACTTACAATTACAGAAATGGAAGAAACAGTTGTCCTTATAATGGTGATAACTTTGACAGAATAGAGAAAATAATTTCAAAGAATTCAGGGAGCCATTGCAGGGGAAGGGAGAGGAATGAAAGCTGGGAAAAAGAGAAGGAGATGGTAAGGAAGAGATGGCAGAGGACTGACAGGGTCTATGCTCCCGACCTCTTCAGGCATATAACTACCACTGTACTGCGGGGTCTTTTCTATCTTCTTAGGTGTCAGCCGTCTTTTTTTTTCTTTGACAGACAAGTCTGCCAACTTGTCTCATAAGAACATTATAGAAAATGCCAAATATAGTGTTTTGCTGTCAGATGCTGAGCATCTTCTGCCAGAACCACAGGGACAGAGTGATGGGCTGTGACCGTTCTCTGTAATAGTGTTGGTGGTTGGTGGAGGGTTGTGGCATCTTTTAGACACCCATTTTAGAGGCTCTAGATACCCACAAAAGAAAGTGTTTGGCTTTTCCTCAGAGTCACCTTAGATTCTAGATGGGGTTAGTCCCACGCTCTGACACTTCCAGTCGGGAAGAGACCATGGAAGCCCTCAAAAAGCAGGCATCTGGTTAATTATTCTGGGTGGGAGCCTCATTGAACAGGGCCAATCAGTGTTATTTCTCAAGAATGTGAAATAGATTTAAAGCTGTTCAAAGACACTCTTAGCCGCTGTGTTTTTCTACCTTGTAGAGGAGTCAGTTACTCAGAACAAGAAAGCACAAAACAGAGGAAAGCAGAAGCCAAAGAGAAAGGGAGTCTTGACAATATTGGAGCTGATTTTTTTCCTGAGTTCCAGATGCACTTACTTTCCCAAAGTCTAATTTTTAATTCATTGTGAGATAGATAACAATTTATTTTCAGTGAATTAGCTTTTCTTAAATTTATGTGTAAACTCAGTTTTTGGCATTACACATCAAAATATATGCAGGCCTCTCACATAAAGGAAGAGGAATGAAAGCCCATCTCTTTTCTGCTTCCCTGTATCCTGACATGTCCTAACCTGCCAAACGCAGGTTGGCAGCTCTTTCACTGAGGGTGGTGATGACATTTTGGTGGCTGCTTGCCATCAAGAGGTATCAAGCCACAATAACAGAAGCTTACAGAAGGCACAATGGGAGTGCCAGTTCTGCTATTGTCTCTTATGGAAGGACATTAGCAAAAGGAAGTGTTTATTCTCAGGCATCACTTTTGTGTTAGTATTTCCTACCTCTTTATTCCTGTTTTCTCAGCTGCCTAAATGTATATGCACATATGCTGATAAATCTGCTGGGAGAACTCAGACTCTGGCCAGGAGCCCCTATTTTGGTCATGGTTCTGGCAACTCCTAGTTATGTGTTTTGGGCCAGGTTTCTAAACCCTCTAAGCATCTATTTTCTTAACATGGAGGTAGAAATAGATTCGTCCAGGACACAAATACCCCTACAACATCCAGCGGAAGCTCAAATCCTTCATATCAAATGAATATAACTCATATAACCTGAGCAATCCTCCCATAGACTTTCATCCACCTCTAGATCATTTATAATACCTAACACAATGTGAACACTGCATAAAAAGTTATTTTATACTTTTTAAAGGAATAATGACAAGAAAATGTATACATGTTCAATATAGGTGCAATTTTTTTAAAATGCATTTTCTTTTAAGAGAGAGGGAGAGAGTGATAGAGAAAGAGAGAATCAATTTTTTTCAAATTTTATTTTGTCATCTGGCCTCTGTTTCTTGGACACATAGTTGTATATGTGGTGCTGGAGTTTGAACCCAAGTCCTCACACATGCCTGATGAGCTCTCCAAATGCTGAGTCAGCACTCCAGCCCCTAAAAATGCATTTTCAATCCTCAACTGGTTGAATCTGCAGTTGTGGAATATGGGAACCCCTCTCCCCTATGACGGGGTCAACTGTGCCTATTTTGATAAGGTTTTGATACAGATTAGATAAATGATATAAAGTACAAAGGAAAGTAGCTGACAAAAATAAACAGCTCAATAAATTGTGACTGCTAGTGTTATTTTGAAAATAAACATTATTATGTTTATTAGCTCCATCTGCCTATCTGGTTGAAATTCCAATTCAGTGAATACAAAATTTTCATGAATGATCTCGGGAGTGGAGGGTTGTAAGAGAATCCTCCTGGTTGTTTAAGTCCTACTCTGAGAGCTGGGTCTGTTTTCAGGCCCTGGTATGTGAATGTGGGTGAGTCAGTGCTTGTTTTATGAATGAAATTATTATTCTGATGTCAAATTCTCTTCATATTGTGGCTGTTGTCAAAGGTATAAGAGATTAAGGTTGAATATGGGCTGATCCCAAGATACATACCAGGAGACTGTTGCTGTTTGTCTTAGTCTTAACAGTGATCCCTGGTGTAGGCTTGTTTCCTGTCATTTCTTCACACTTAGCCTCATGGAGTGTGAAGCAAAACTCCCATCAACTGCAACTTCTGTTACCTGAGGTTCTAGCTGTCAGGACTTTCAAATTTCACACATGCTGCAGTATCTTTAGATTATTCTTTCCTATACCTAGAAAATTCTGCAACAGAACCATCATCTGGATGGTAAGTTAGGAAAGATCCCTTCTCCAAAAAAGAAGAGAAACTTAGTTAAACCTGTTGTTTTCCATTTTCAAGAGTAAAGATTGACTAGAACATTTCCTTTGTATGAAACTATCAATTGATTTTGAATCTCCTATTATCTCAAAAAATGCATTTAGTTTTAAAATTATATAAATAATCACAGCAATTATAATGAAATATTGGTAAAATCAAGTATGAGAACTGTTATCTGCTGTGTTCTGACTGTTGGGTACCCTAAAAATTCATATGCTGAAACGTAACCCCCAATGTGATAGAATGAAGATCTATCATTCTATATTGGAAGATAGATTACATCATGAGGGGATCTTGGAAAATGATTACATCATGAGGGTTCTGCCCTCATGTGTGGGCATAATGTCTTAGAAAAGAGGCTGCAAGGAGCTTGTTCTGCCTTTCTGCCATGTAAGGACACACAGAAGTTGCCAACAATGAGAAATAAGCCCTCATGAGACATCGAACCTGCTAGTGCCTTGATCTTGAACTTCCCACCTCCAGAACTGTGAGCAATAAATTTGTATTGTTATAAATGACTCAGGCCAAGGAATTTTGCATTATAGCAATTTGAAAAGACTACAATGCTATCTTCATAAACCAATTTAAATTTCTACTAAAACATCTCTAAAAGATGGTATGATATTCCCAATGTATATGCTGCCTCAGGTTCTTTAGGTTTAGTTTGCTATAGCTTGGACTTCTCCAAATTGCACTGCAGTCCCCATTTATCCATGAGGGGTAAGTCCCAACCTCCCCAGATGATGCCTGAAATCATGTACAGTGTCAAACTCTATACATAGTATTTTTTCCTATGCAAAAATACATACAGTGAAATTTAATTAAATCAGATACAGTAAGAGATTAACCACAACAATAAAAATATAACTAGTATAACAAAATGCTGCAAACAATTTGAAAGAATCACTAATCTTGTGCTTTGGAGCCATTATTAAGTAAATAAGAGGTACTTAAGCACAAGCACTGTGATACTAAGACAATCTGATAACCAGGACATCTGCTAAGTGACTAACAGATGGGTAATGTATGTTTAACCTGGAAACTCTTTACAGAGGGATAGTTCAGCTCCTGGGTAGGACAGAAATGGGATGGCTCAAGATCTTATTGTGCTACACCGAAGGGCATGTAATTAAAAACACAAATTATTTATTTCTGGAATTTCCCATTTTATTATATTTTCAGACCATGGCTAACCATAGGTAACTGAAACCTTGGAAAGTGAAGCCGTAGATGGGGTTGGGGTAGAGATACTGTGTATTGTTAAGTCACAATATACTTCATGTTGAGAATCTTTCTCAGCAGCCACTCTGTGCCATCCTGTCCCTTTAGCAGTCAGCCAATGAGCTTCTCCTGATGCCTGGCAGCTGGTGCCACTGTGCCTTGGCCTGGCTGGTGCCCAACTGACCAATCAGGTTGTGAATCATCTGTTCCAAGCTATGCAATATTATCTTGACTGCTTTAGCTGACTATATATATCCTTTTTCACTCCTGTTTCCACAAGAACCACAGCATTTCTAAGGTCTATGTGGTGCAGTTTCTACATCCTCCAGGAAGGGAGGGATTTGAAGGAGTTAAAATCCAGTTTTGTAGCATACAGTTGCTAGACTGTCACCTAATGAAGGATTGTAGCATATCTGTATATCTGTATATCTGACTGTATATCTGACTGCAGCGATGAAGGTGAAAAGGCTGGAAACTTGCAGACCTGGGCTTCTACTAGATGTCTGTCTGTCTGTCTGTCTCTCTCTCTCTCTCTCTCTCTCACACACACATACACACACCCGTACACATATGCCACCACAGAAGCTATAATAGTTAACAAAGGCTCTGGCTCTCCACCTATTTCTGGACTAAGTGGAACCTGAGTAATATAATTTAGAAGTGCAGGGGAGTTAATACTAAAATGATCAATAAGAACTAGAGCCAAGGAGTTGCTGACATTTAAATGCCTCTCCCTTCTTCCCTGCCCTCCCCATTCTTTGTGAGCAGTAATGAAACACACTGATCCCACAGGACCTGCCTGGTAGATGTTATGGATAACCAAGACTTATTTGTGCTTATTTGTAATGTAGAGGCCATCCAGCATGGGAACTCACTAAGTTTTGTGAGTTTCCTCAACAAACTTTCCTCCTTCTATTCTCTGTGATCCTCACTCTTTCCAACCTGGGATTGCAACTCCTTAGCATAAAAGTTTTGTTGTTGGCTGCTTTCCAGAGTGTCTATGTGAAAACAGAAATATCAACTGAGGTTAACCAAACATCCAATGGACTTCTTTTTGATGTATGAGCACCTGACTGAAATTGAGATAAAGATAGTCATCTCATGAATATCTGGCAGAAATGTTATAATAGGGCCTCTTTCATCAAGTAGATGATTGGGCCAGACAACTACTAAAAGCCTTTTGATTCTATGAGATACCATGCAATTTTTTTTTTTAATTACCTAGACTATCTGAGTGAGATTGGTATGAAATACCCTCAAAAACTACCTTTGGGCCCAAAAGCCATGCTGGTTAAAATAACCTCATGGCAATAGAGAAAAACAGTATTTACTGGAAGCCCCAACCTAACCCATAAGAAAAAGCACTGAGTTCTCAATAAAGGAAAACCAAGAAAAATGAAAAAGAAATGTGTGCCCTGTAGCTGTACATGTTCTCTTGGGAGGTAATTATGGATTAGGCCATTTTGTCACATACACCTAGACAAATTATGCATTGTTTTTCTTGTTTAGTCAATTCTGGCTGAATTCAAGAGTGAATGGTCGTATTCTGTGTACATAAATTCTGTGACCATAAATTTGTATTTCTACTTCAATTTCCCTATCAGCTCTAGAAATATTGCTCAGTGAGGTTTTATTGTCAGCAATTGAGAGAGAACGCCTAAGAGGAGCCTGCTGAAGTGCCCAACTAAGGTTTTCTTAGGCAAAAGGTGATAGGAGCCCAAACTTGGAGATGGTAATTATTGGGGCAATTCTGAGTATTCTTTCTTCTCACAGGGCGGAGATTGTGGGGATGGAGTTCAGGTGCGCAGCCTTTCCTGCATGGTCCATAATGGTTCAGTCTCTCATCCAGCAGTCCTGGTAGAGGATGCACTGTGTGGAGAAATGCCCCTGCAAAACAGCATCCTGAAGCAGCTGTGTTCTGTGCCTTGCCCAGGTATGCGATTCTAACGAGTAGGGTACCTTCACGACGGGAATATTGTTTTTTTTTTTTTCTATTTACATCTTTTCTTGGGGGAGAGAAGCCTTATCTCATCAAAATTGAAGTTTTTAATTAATTTGTTTTGAACTGTGGTTATAATTTTGGATTGTACTGCTGCTTTGATGGAGGTAAAGTAGACAAAAGGGAAAAGAAAAAGAAGAGCACTGGATTTGGAAACCTAAAGATCTTAGCTCTGTCACTCCACTGTCATTTTACCTCAGACATATAGTCTAGCCTCTCTGATCAGTGATTTCATCATCCAGATAATGCTCTGGATCCCACAGCACTAGCACGTTGGCCAGCACTCAAAGAACAGATACTTAATCCATGATGGATTGGTCTTAGGTGATGGCATGAATGGAATCAGTAAGGTTATGAGTTTGTGAACGCATTTGATAAACCATGAAGTTGTGTGTAAATATGAAGGTCATTGTTAGTTACATAAACTGTATGAATTTATTTTAATTCTAATAACACACTTCACTTGTATACAGTAAGTTTAAAAAGATTTAATGTGTTCTTTTTTGTTGTGGTGATGGTACTGAGAATTGAACCCAGAGTCTTACACTTGCTAGGCAAGTACTATACCATAGAGGTACATTCCCAGCCCCAATATGTTCTTATAATATACTATGTATGTGTACACACATGTACATGTGTATGTAATATGTACATAGATATGTGCACACACAAATGTGTGCATAAGTATATTAAGTCACATGTATATATGCAATTTATATATATGTATAAATTATATATATATATATGTACATTTAGAGGGTTTAATTGAATATTCTCTAGGCCAATAGATATTTCATTCTGGTGATCTACTTATTCTGTTTTGTATGGTTTCTATCAACATCCATTTTATATTGTTACACTGATCTTTGAAAACTAAGTTACTACAATCTTTACATCTATCTTGTAATAATTTTATTATCACTAGCAGACACATAGAATTCTCTACCTATGACTACTACAATGTGAAACAAAGTAATAGCAATGTAGCTTTTGGCCCCCTCCTGTTAAAGCATAATAAACTGTATGAATTACTTCATCATTCTTAGCATTTCCTAATTGGAAAATGGGTCCAGTAGAATGTGCTGTAGCTAGAACCCGCCCACATCACTCCCCTTCCACCACAGATCTCTGTATGTACCCTGTTCCTGAAAATGTTGTCCAGTGCCAATTTTCATGTTGTCCCTCCACCCTGTACTGCCTTTCTATCCAGGAGACTGCCACTTAACTGCATGGTCAGAGTGGAGCGCTTGTGAATTAACTTGCATTGATGGAAGAAGCTTCGAGACTATAGGTCGCCAATCTAGGTCAAGGACATTTATAATTCAGTCTTTTGAGAACCAAGACAGTTGTCCCCAACAGGTTCTAGAAACACGCCCTTGCACAGGTACCAAAAGCACTTTTCAGTTCTTTATTCTTGAGTAGATGAGGCTTATTCTGTTTTTAAGTGAGATCTAATAGAACTGCTATTGTCATGTTTACTCACAGGAGGGAAATGTTATCACTACGTATGGAAAGCAAGTCTTTGGAACAATAACGAGAGAACTGTGTGGTGCCAGCGTTCAGATGGCATGAATGTCACAGGTATTTTTTCTGAGACTCATGCGGACACTTCACGAAGGTCTTGGAGTGTGGAGCTTGTGAGAAGAATTAACTTACAAATTATAAGCAAAGGATAACTGGGCAGGTTGCTTCCATGGTCTTTTTGGCAAATTTTCATTAGAGCTTGACATCTTAGAAAGGAAACAATTGTATTTGAAGACCCATAAAATGTCATAAGCTAAAGAAATAAACTGAAACACAATAAAATGTCTTTAAAACCCAAAAATGATAGATGCAAGTTTAACACAACAGTCTCAAATTTTAAATCATGTATCTTCTCAGTTAAAAGGTTTTGAGGACATACTTCAACATATCTGTCTGCATTGTGCTGATATGTTATAAAATATGCTCAAAAATTGAAATTAAAAGAGTGGAAAAGACTTAAAAATTAAATATTATATGTGTTAATGATACAAAAGTCTTTCTTACTGTAAGTAACAGATGCTTCTCTTTACGCACTGGAAACTTGGCTTTGAATATTTTGCTGATTATGATTATTATTTATTATCTAAAAATAGAGTGAAGGAAAGGCTTCTCATTCCTAGCAGTGATACAATTTGATTGAAAAAATGGTCTCAATAATTTTAAAGATTTTTTTTGATGCCTTCTTGTCAGGGCAAATGAAGTTGGCATTGATTTTCCTTAGTACTGCAGATGACAAACAACTTACGTAAAGGTGAGAGAAGCATCTAAAGGCATAGAATGGTCAGCTCCTCCTTTCTCTTGTTTACATGTCTTGCATTATTGATGTTTCTTTTAATCCATAGTTTGTCTATACAATAATTTATTTAAGCTACCTTTTCATTTTGGAAGTTGTTGAAACTAAATGTACTGTAAATCTGCCTTGCCAGGAGAACACAAAGCATCTCCTGTGCTGCCCAGTGCTGAAAGCTAACATACTGATGAGGTCAGGTTCTCAAGCTCCCTGCATGTTGCTCCTTCTGCATAGCAGACAGCCATCTGATGAATGAGCTCAGATCACCAGTTATCATGTGCAAAGTATTATTAGAGCTGTTTCATTCTTAATATTAAAATTTCTGAAAATATTTGAAAATCTATATAATTTCCAATATTTTCTTCCCAATCCCCAGGAGGTCTTGCCCTGGGGCAACTTGCTTTGGAAATCACTGATTTAAAGAGTAGAAACCCCTGCCCCAAACATAATGGCAGCAACAACAGGACTGAGTGGTTATTGCCACCAACATCCAGATGATCAGTTTCATACCCAGGTGCTAATTCTGGATTGTACGATTTTGCTTTTTTTTTCCCCCAGCGTGGATTATTTGTTTTTTTTTTTTCAAGTAATGGGGATAATTTAGCTGCTTCATTTCCAGGAGAAATATAGGTCTGAGTATTCTCTAAGTATTCTCTACACTGTGTTAGGTCCAAAGCCTTTTGCTAGCTACAAATTCATAAATTAAACTGGTTGAAAATTATAGTAATACAAAGACTAGAACCTATAAATACAGCCAGTTATATGTATGTATGTATGTATGTATATATAAAATATATATATATTTTAGACTATATTTTTAGGCTTTTCCCCATATCTGTTTTACTACCTTGAATCCAAGAAGGTAAGACCAGCAATAGATGATTTGCAGGTTACAGAGACATACATTATCCCATCCATTTACTCAGAAGTATTTTTTGAACACCTACAAGTACTGTGTCATATGCCCCCCATGCCCCACTGCCAGAGTTTATACATTTGTTCCTAAAAATATGTGTGGAGGTCCATTTGTGACTCTGTGTGTTTATTCTGGCCGGTACGTGTGTAAAAATGTTTCCAAAATTTTTGCTACTGTGGTTCCATTAATTCACACTTGGCATTCTTTTAGCATTCAGTTACTAGTGGAATCAGCCTAGTGCCTAGCTGGGTTACAGGAGCTGGAGAAACCATCTTCAAACAGATGGATTTTCTGCTCCAGAATTTTAAGTTGACATTTCATCAATTCTTCTGCTGATCCTGGTACACACACATAGGCTCTATGCTCAAATGCAGCCACATGATAGAATCATTGCTAGTGAACATGGAAAAAACTCCATCACAAACATTGTCTTTTTACAGAGCCTCCCACTTTAAACTCCACATTCTGGGATACTCAATAAGATGGGGCTGGACCATACTGTTGATATATGGATTTAAAATTAATAATAATAATAATAATAATAATAATAATAATATCATTACAAGGCAGCCATTGCCAGAGGTCAAAAAATACCCAAAATGTAAAAGTGTTTATCATATAGATATCTGTAAATGATGGTAGGATATTTTTTGTAGGAGGCTGCTCCCCTCAGGCACGTCCTGCTGCTATTCGGCAGTGTATTCCAGCCTGCAGAAAACCTTTCTCCTACTGCACACAGGTAAGTTATATGCTGGAGTCCTCTACAGGTATTTTAATTGTGGTGTTACACATGTTCATTCAGACGTGCTCCTGTCTGAGGCAGCCCATGCAGCAGTTCCACGTGTCCATGATACCATCTAGAGGCACTTGCCGGACTAGCCATAGATATTGAGAAATCTGTTATAGTGTTATGTATTAAGGAAAGCTGTGCTTCCCCTATAAATCTGTTTATAATCAAATCTCCCTTTCAGATATCAAATTTATATTAGTCCTATTTACTAATAAGTGTTCATGGTCGATTTATGTCTTCTATTCTTAGGCTTTCATACATTTATTTTAAAAGATGTAAATGCTGTTCATATTGGATAATATTATTTTGAAAATTTATTACACCATGACGAATATAGTGTAAATTTTGGTTTATTTTAAATAAGCTAAATGTTACTGTGGTTGTGTGTGTATTTTCAAAGCAGAATTCTTATGTTCCTTTTCCTCCTATAACTTTCATCTATTGCTGCTCAGGAATTAATTCAAAATGTATAATGTATTCAAATCAATATCCCTCAAACTGTGCAGTGCATATATAACTTTTAAAAGTTTAATTACATTTCTTAAAGAAACAGTTGTTTTTCCTGTATTATGCTTATTCCAAAAATAATTTGATTAAAAATGATTCAAGCACTCAATTCTATTTTACGGTCTTCTACAGCAAGATGGGTTAATTCTTTAAGATATGGTAATTCTTTACCATACAAAAGGAAATGGTCAAGTTTTCAGAGGTCAATGAAGAAAAGGAGGAGAAGATCAGTAACAACTTCATTTGGCCTAATGATGTTTCCAAACTAGAAGTTGTAGCTTTCTGCCAACTCCCTAAATTCTCTTTTAAATAAAAATATAAATTGCTCTTTTTCTTGAACCTTTGACACGGGGGACTGACTGGTTACAACTTTGTCTCAAAGATGCATCTTGAAAAGATAGCTTTAATAGCTGAGCATATCCAGATTTTCTTAATTAGCTCTTTCTATTGAACACTATGTGGTAACTTCAAATAAAACCAGCTGAAAATCCCATGGTAATTGTCATTATTATATGACTACAACCTGTACTGAATGATGGGCAGTTAATTATAACATTTGTTTTTTGACCTTTTTTTGTAAAATATCAAGATGCCTTATTTAGTTATAATATCTGTTGCTTCTCCAAATCATGTTTAATCAACAGTTAATTACTTTAGTAAAGCTAAATGATTGATGAGCATTCATATTAGTGGCTAGAAGAGGCTAGGGTCTGTTTAGGAAATGCCAGATAAATAGTTTTGGTAAGGAACCATAATAGCAAAGTCATAGCAGACATTAACAATCAGGTTTATTCTGTTCTCTGTTTTCTGTTTGTTAGTATAAGAGCAATTATTTCTGATACTTCCAAGGACAGATAGGAATTTATGTCTATCATACATCATCAAAGCTTTTTAAAGACATTAATTATAAGTGAAAGTGACCAGGAATTTCAGAAAAGTATAAAGGACACATTGTCGCAATACCAATGAGGGATATGTAAAGTTGCACTCAAGTTACTACCTGAAGAGTAATTGAGATAGATACATGACATCTGTTTTTCTTGGACAGGTGCCTTTGGTAAATTCTCTTCCTCCACTAGTGGGTGGACAGTGGTAGGAAGTAATAGATGCATTCCGCAGGTGGGGTGGTGACAGACCTCAGAGAGCAACTGATGAGAAGAAACTCTGCTCCCTATTGCTTGGCTTCTCAGTAGAAAGGGGAGGTTGGAACCAGGGAGCAGACATCTAAACAAATGGGGGAAAGTCATACCTAATTGGATTAAATGTCATAAACATCCTTAAAGGAGGAAAAGACAGTTTTTTTTAGCAAGATTTTATTTTTCATTATAGTTTCACATATGAAGGGGTTTGTTGTGAAAAGACAGTCAATACATTCCATTCATAAAGAACTGTAATTTCATATTTAGAAGGTGTCAGAATTATAAGCACATTAGAAAAAAACCTGACAACTTATTCAATGTTGACTTTGGAATTCAAAAAGATGAACTATAGATTTGATTTTCATCTCATTGGTAAGACAATTGCCCAAAACCCTAAATTGTCATGACATATTGTACAAAAATTAAGTGACTTCAACATTCAAATTGTTCTTTATTCATCTGCGCAACTCACTATGTAACCATAAAAATATTTTTTATGCTGTAGGGCGGAGTCTGTGGTTGTGAGAAGGGCTATACAGAGATAATGAGATCAAATGGCTTCCTGGATTACTGCATGAAAGTACCAGGCTCAGAGGATAAAAAAGCTGATGTGAAAAACTTTTCTGGGAAAAATAGACCTGTAAATTCAAAAATACATGACATTTTTAAAGGATGGTCTCTTCAACTCCTTGATCCAGGTGTGTCTCAATTATGAATAAGAAATGCAAATTATCTCATGGGGTTTCCTGTCTGGACTGTTGTTCATTATGGACAGATAGAGGGAAGGAAGAGGAAAGAGGAAGATGCAAAATTGCTCAGTTCAAGGTTTCTAAATTTTGAGTGTTTGTATGATGTAATTCCTCTATAAATGTGAAATATTTTCAGAGATGATTATTAATCTGTCAATCATAGTCTAAGAAGCAGTGATTTAAGTCACAAAATGGTATCCTTTTAATTGTAATTGCTTCTGCTTTCATCGCTTCATTTGTATATATAATTGAAATTAAATGAAAAATGGAATAGAATCTCAGAAACTTGTAGGAAATGATCAGAGATGTGATATGCTTTGAGGAACACAAGTGAAATGGTAAGAGCACCAACTTCAAAGGCAGACAAGACTACTGGCATCATGGTTTATGTTCAGCTGTTTTGTTAGGTACAATCTCTTCTGCGGTTCTGTTTCTCATCCATAAAATCAATCTACTGGCACCTGCCCTGAAAGATTGTCCTGGGTATTGCAGAGTGTCAGGCCTGTGGGTTTCAAGAATGGGAAAGAAAATGTATTGAAAGCTTTGTGCACCTCGTGGTTCTGTGGGGGCTGGCTCTATTGCAGGAATCATCATTACAGAGAGATGGGGAAACTGCAAAATAATTTTATCAGTATCACACCACAAGTAACAGAAAGATTTTAAGAAGGCAGGTCATTAAGGCCTTTTTGTGTCACTGTATGAAGTGGGCAGAAGGACAAAATAAGAGTCTCTATGCCTTTCACACATACCCCTTCTAGGAAGTAAAACACTGTGAATGATAAAGTCCAACTTCTAGGTCATGGGAGGGAAGAAATAGACAAATCTCAAGCAGATAGTCCTGGGGACTTTCCTTCCAGACCTGAAGACTTGGCCATAACAAAGATGGCTTGATGCCATGTTTAAATGAAGCAAAGACCAGAGTGGAAGTACAGAAGCCTCTCAATCTAATTGGAGAAATAAGAATACCTCAACCAAATTTTAAGGAAGGGCATGATATCATTGAACTTTTGATTCTCCTACATGTCTTAGAATGTCAGACATGTTTAAAAGCATCTCAATAGTCCAATGACCAAAGTAGAAGTCGATTTAAATTTGAGGGATGATGATGTGAAATGTAGACAAGTCCACCAGTTCCCTATAGAACTTGTCTCAGGAAAAGAATTAGGGTGAGGTCCTGGGGAAATGAGTCTTCAAATCTACAAATGAGGTCCTTAATCTTTAGATTGTGGATGGAGTTGGGAGGTCAGACTAAAATATCAACAGTACAATGTGTTTAAAAATGCAGGCACATGTATGTATGTGTAGATATATACACAAACATGTATACGCACACATGTAGGATGTTTGTATTTATATCAGTATACATATAAACATGTTTGGTCTGGGAGTTTGTAGTTTTTTTTTTTTTTTGGTTCTTATGATGAGAGTATAAATTAGAACAACCCCTCAGGAAGAAAGACTATCCTAATGTATTTATCTATCATACATTTTGACCTAAAATTTTTGTTTTAGAATTTTATTCTGCAGATATATATACATATATATTAAAAGAAGTATGTGAATGATATTCATTACATGATTTTTTTTGTTATAGCAAATGAGTGTAAATTAATGCTCATAAATGGAATAATAGAAAAATTAAAATGCTACAACTGTGCAATGGTATCTCATATGGATACTAAAAAAAGTAGACCAGGTTTTATGAACTAACATGAAAATAAATCCAACCTGTATTGTTTATTGAAAGAAAAGGTACAAATCAAATTATATGTGCTGTTTGTGATTTTTAAAGATGGTCTATGAATTTGTGTGTGTGTGTGTGTGTGTGCATGTACGCACACTCACTCAGATGCTTGTATATGCAGATCAAAACTGAAGAGTCACAAACTGGGAATGGTAATAGCTCCTGGCTATGGAACTGAGAAAGAATGGTGGAAAAGATATTTGTTACTACATATTCTTTAACAATTTACATAGTTTAATAGAGTTAATAGTTATCCTATCCATTATATTATCATAAAAATACTTATTAAGTTTAATTTACTTATTAAATTCTTCTTAAAGTAATATGTTTAAAGATTGTGGAACACTACATACATCTATGTTGGGAATTTAAAAGTACTAGACCATCCCGATATATCAACTCTGTTGGGTTTTATAAGCAAAGAAATATAAAGAATATTCTTGCTAAGGAAAGACTTTAAATTTAGTTGTTTATTATTGCCAGCGTAAAAACTGAGAACAGATGATTTAATAATTAGTGTTCCAAAGAGACCGGAATTAAAGCTTTATTAAAAGTTTTATTGTCATAGAAAAGTATTCTTACTACATTGAACACCACTCAAAAAGCCCATTGAGGCCTGATAATGTCCAGTAAGCAAACACTATACTATGTAGCTGTAATATAAACGAAAGTGGTTGTAGTTGTTTTAGTTAGGGTTTTTGTTGTTGTTGTTGTTGTTGCTGTGATCAAAAGATCTGACAAGAACAATGTGTAGGAGGAAAAGTTTATTTTGGCCTACATTTTCAGAGGTTCAGTTCATGGTCACCAACTCCACTGCTCTAGGCCTGAGGTGAGGCATAACATCATGGCAGAAGGGTTTGGTGGAGGAAAGTAGTCAAGACATGGCAACAGGAGTCTGAGAGTGCTCCACTTATCAGGAACAAAATCTAAACCTCAAAGAATTAATCCACTGATTGGGTCAAACTCTCATAATCTAATCATTTCGCCTCTGAACATGCTTCCACTTTACATCTCACACATGATTTTTTGGGGGACTCCTCATATCTAAATCATAACAGTAATTTTATTCAGTCAAGAATGTTTACAATATTACTTGATTGTTTTTCATCCCATAGAAGCTTTTAGACTGACGTACTGGTAGGTGTAGTTTATACCTAAAGTTAATTATATTCGTGTAGTGTAATGAATTTCTGGGTGTGTCTCTTTATACAGGAACGCCATTCCTTTGTGATGATAATGGTTTTCTTTGTCAGTCCAATAATAAGTTTAGTTAGCTATGTACTTGCATAAAATAATGAAGAAAACATTGGATTGCCAAAATCAATTTGTTCCTATCATGTATGAGAAAGCTATGTGTACAGCCAAGCTATATCTTACATAGAAAGTATCACAAAGTAGATGAGAATATTTAGTCTACTTTACTGTATATATGAAGTCCCAAATAATGCGTTCTTGTACACACACGATCATAATTTTATAGTGACTTCGTTTCTTGTTTAAATTGTTTGTATGGTCTTTGTTAACCTAACTTCATTCAGAAAGCTACTAAAAATGTTCATACTAGTTTCTCAGCATGCAGGAGTAAAAGACATATATGATTGTCTTTTAATTATAATTTTTGTTCTGTTTTATGTTTTCAAAATGCAATATTTTGTATGATATGCATAAGATTATAAGCACCTTCAAATAAATGCAGAATTACCTACCAATTGATTTAATTGGATAATGATTGCAAGTTTTAGTTTCACATTGTGAAAATATTTCATAATATCATAGTTTTACATTTCTACCTGGTTTTGTTGTGGTGGTTATTCTTGTGTTACCCTTGATACCTGTCACCTATGGGTATTTCCACCTATATTTAGAACTATGCAAATCTCTCAATTTAGGTGCAATAGAAAACATTCGGCAAAATAAATATTTTAGTGCCACACAGTTGCAACCTAATGTTCTTGCGGGTTAATTTGCCAAACATCAAACAGCAATACAAATGGTTTGTATCTTTAAAAGTCCATGAAAAATGGTAAATGTAATACAATTTAGAATTTGGTTTTTTCCCAAAGATATTTTCTAGTAGAAATCCCATATTCCTATGATGTTCAAAGGAGAATGTCATTGATTCATAATTATCTTTGGAAACTCACAGAGAATGCAAGAGCGTTGCTAATTTATGCAGTTGAGAGCTCAGTTGGCTTAAGGTGCTGGCGTTCATTTCAAGTCTT
Organism: Aplodontia rufa; assembly: GCA_004027875.1. NCBI lineage: Eukaryota > Metazoa > Chordata > Mammalia > Rodentia > Aplodontiidae > Aplodontia > Aplodontia rufa. The sequence continues at coordinate 41,075 of PVKS010017380.1, forward strand.
GAACTGATTGATAATCAGCTTAGGGTTGTCATGCATTGTGTTACACTCGCTTTCTCTCTCAAATGCTCTAGACGTTTGTACGCTAAGCTTGTTATGTTATCTCTATCTTAAACAGATGGCCGAGTAAAAATTTGGGTTTATGGCGTTTCAGGTGGCGGTTTTCTTATCATGATTTTCCTAGTATTTACTTCCTACCTTGTTTGGTAAGTACTAATTATTAAACAGTTTATACTCATTTTTAAATGTGTGCTTGTTATACTAAAGAAAAGATATTTCAAGTTCACTGGCCATTACAACAGGACAATTAGTGGAGTGATTGCATAGTTGAAATAGGGATCGTTATCTTTGCTGCTTCCTCTTGAACTAGCATTCTTTCATTTGTATTTTAATATTATCAGGTGTATCAGACAAATCATTAGTTAGGGCTCTCCTATTTAATATTTTTGTTTAGAACAGTAAGCTTTAACCTCAATGCCTATCGGCCCAGAGATAATAATTTAATCAATTTTGGGTGTGGCAAGTCATTTGGAAATATAAAAACTCCTCAGGTGATTTTCATCCCCCTAAGCTAAAAACTTTACATTAGATAATTCTAGTTCTTAAAGTTTGTTTTCCACTTTGCCTCTTTTGACTAGTTAAATTAAACTAACCAGTTGATTGAAGCTGCCTGTTAGTGCATTTTATGTAGTAGAGCCAGGTAATTACCAACATTCAGAGGTTATGAGAGAAAATTTAATTATCAATTCCAGGAACTCCATTTTGAGACTAGCTAGTTCTTAAAAAATTATTATTCTCAAAAAATGATAGTTTACTGTATTGAATATATTTTAGTTGATGAATAGACCTCTTGAAAGCAAATAGAAGTAAATACGTTTGAACACTTTCAAGTATCTTAAGAATATTTTATTAACTTCCAAAGCATAATTTTCAAGGATTTTTTTCATGAGATCAAAGTGTTATTACACATTCTTATACAAATTAAGATAATTATATTCATCATCTGTCTCAGACTATTTCCTGTAAAACTTTTGCCGAAATCTTAATCTTGATCCAAATGTAGCCTTTGAATATTTAGCCTCAAATTCTGTTTCCAAGGATACACAGGTTTTTAAATCTTTGCTCCTGGTCAGTAAAAGTTGGTAAAGAAAATAAGATGTCTTTAATTCTTTCTTTCTTTAAT
>PVKS010017381.1:0-36688 GCA_004027875.1 Aplodontia rufa
GATCTCCTATGAGTTCTTCATACACCATCCCCCTCCTCATCCCCCTCCCTATGCCTCCAAGTATCCTAGGGACCCATCCCCCTATTACTCTGAGAGTCATTCAATTTGAAGTATTGTTAGGTTAGCTGTCTACCCTACTGCTTCCCCATATATTCTAGCATCCACAGATGAGAGAAACTATTCGGCCCTTGAGTCTCTGGGATTGGGATACTTCACTAAGCATAATTCTTTCCATCTCCATCCATTTGATATCAAAAGCCATAATATCATCTTTTCTAATGGCCAATAGTTTTCCATTGTATATATGTACCAAAGTTTTTGTATCCACTCGTCAAGTGAGGGGCATCTGGGTTGGTTCCATAGTCTATCTATAGTAAATTGAGCTGCTATAAACATTGAGGAAGCCACATCACTATAATATGCTGATTCTAGTTCTTTTTGGAAAATACCCAGGAGTGGGATAGCTGGGTTGTAAGCTGGTTCCTTTCCAGCTGCTTTTGAGCACTCTCCTTGCCAGGGGAATCCTGGTGAGTGTAATGGACAGATGCAGGTAAGGCTTTCCACACTTGATCTTTTTATTTTTTGGTACTGGGGATTGACCCACCCTGGGGGCACTTAACAACTGAGCCACACCCCCTGATACGAGATTATCACACAGAGAGATGAGACACTGAGACTTTCAGTCAGGAAGCAGCATTTATTCATTCCAGCACTGGCCCAGTGGATTCATATCCAAAAGCTGAGCCCAAAACGCAGTGGAGGACTGTTTTATGCCTCTACCAGTTCCCCTTACATGCTAGACCCTTTGTCTCCCTATTTGGTAACATATATTCTGATTGGGCATCCCACCTTACAGAATTGCCCATGTGCACGTATGTACTACTTATTTTTAGACTTTCCCCTTTGTTCCAGGAAAGTCCTTTGTACTGTTAGGGCTCTTACCACATTACCCCCTCTGATGCTCTGATCCCCTCAGAGTCAGAGCATCATCTTGGTTTAGGGGTTTATATTTCCATAACATCATTACATGTATGGCTGTCTTTCAACCATAGCCTCCATGAATTTAGAGACAGATCTTACAATGAGGGGTAACAGGCAAGGTAGGAGTAAACAGGACCTCAGCAACACAAGACTTAGAAGAGTTTTGAATCCCCCAAAGATTGAAAACCATCCTCCAAATAATTCTCCAAGATTCCAGCCATTCTGGGTCTGGACCAGAATGCGGGTGATCTTTCTCATCTGTGATTTCTTCTATGACTGTGTCTTCATATATCTGTAAGCACCAGTTGCTTAGGTTGAACTTCCCACATACTCCACCTTAACAAGCCAGTAAGTAGCGTATGGCCCAGAAGTTTTAGATGTCAATGCACAGCTTGGTCTGCTGTTTGGCTAGTATGTTAAGAGCTTTTGCAATTTCATTAGTTAAAATTTCAATGACAGCTGGTAGTTTGATAGTACAGTTCAACATATAGATGGGAGTATGGTACCCCTAGGACCATAACAATGGATTATACATTCAGGGACCATTCGTCATCCTTCTAGTTGCCAATCTGCAAGGCACGCTGTTCTCTTTGGGTTTCTTGGATCTTATATAGCTGAACTCCCAAGTGTTCCCCTCTGGCAAGTGGGAGAAGGAACACACATGGACAGATTGACCCCAACACACAAGATTCTGACCAGTTTGGGAGAAGTACAATGCAGACTGTCCTCTCAAACATCCACATATCCACATTATCCACCTGAGGCCCACCATGAGATGTCTTCACTGATGTTGTTCCAGTCTTGTTAGAGATGAGAGAAGTTAGGCAAGGGGTGAAGATCTGGTTCAGAGTGGTTTGGGGTTTCCCACCAGTGGATTCTGTGGGTGGTTGCATTTTTAGAATTTCTGGCCCAGACATGTCAGTCTTCCAACCGAGGTGTTAAATCTCCCCTGTCCCGCATTGGGTAAGGCAGTTCTTTCCAATAATTGAAGTGTTAAGAAGCCAAACCCCAGTAGCTGGATGGGGGTATCCTGTCTCATTATAGGACTTGTGAGTATCTAGAATTTTTAGCCTCCCAGGGTCATTGAACCCCAATATTAGTTCCCCCACATACATAACAAGAAAAGACCTTGAGAGACTGGGATATAACCTCTGTTAGGGCCAAAAATAGGTTCTTTGTCATGACAGACGTGGGAAGTGGCCTTCTATTTCCTCGTAGAAGGCATGAAAGACCTGATGTGATGAGGCTGGGGGCAAAACCATGACCCTTTTGAAGAGAGTATGGTTCCTGGGTCAGTGATATATATATGCCAATTTGGCAGTCTGTCTTTCATTTTGTGCTTTCAAGATCAGGAATAGTAAAATTGAGGGAGATGCAGGCTCCTGGTTCACCCAATGCAGCAACATTCTTTAGAAGGGGCAGTTTCACTTTTACTCTGCCAAGTGGCCCATGTAACACAACTCCAGTAAGGACAGAGAAACTCAGCATGATCAGTACACATGGATCATCTACCTCTTTCAGATTGCTTGCACATATTCCTGTCAGCCTGTACCCTCTTTCCCAGGATAAGACTCCACACGAAGTTGTGGGTGCCTTGAGGTTCACAGCAATTGCCCAGGTCTTGTGCATAAACCCACACACATCAAAAGGTATTGACTCTTGGAGCTGGGGCAGTGGTTTAGCAGTTGTAGCACTTACCTGGCGTGTGTAAGGACCCAGGTTCAAACCCCAGCACCACGTATACACCAAGGTATTGGAGCAATGAAAGTCACATGAAAAGCTAAATAAAATTGATTCTCTCTTTCTATCACTGTCTCTCTCTCTTAAAAAAAAAAAGATATTGACACTAGCCACTTCAGAACTTTGTAAATTAAAGGGCTCTATTATAAATTGCCTTCCTGTGAACTTTGGACTTCCAGCTATTCCTCATTTGGGGAATACTGTAAATCAAAACAAGTGATCCTGCTACTGGCAGATAAAATAGATGTTCTTATTGTATCTACAGGTCCCCAAGACTCTTGCCTGGCAAGAGAAACAAGTATGGTAAAGCAGGGTCCAGGTTACTCCTTGGCATGACTGAATTATGTGAGTACACAAGTCACAGGATGAGGGCTCTAGAGTCATCAAAAGAGACCAGATCAGGAACACCAAACAGTAATTGTACATTCTGCCCAAAAGGGACGGAACAGAGCTAATAGAAACCTTTCGCTGTTGGTCCAGTCAGGGGGCTCAGTTTCTGCCAAACCTACTGTGACGATTAGATTGAGAACCACAGCAATGAAAACAGAGAAGGGGGGACAACACATTACAATAAGAACTGACACAGAAACAGTTCACATATCCCATTAGGCTGTTGATTCCTGAGGCTTCTGCTGTGCACAGATTAGTCAGTTCTGGAGTGACTAAAGCAGGGCTGTTGTCCTTGGGGGCCTCTTGGGATGCAGCTCGCTTATTTTAGATGGTCATTTTGCATGGTGCAGCTGGATCAGGAATGCACTCAGTCATGAGAAGCTGGCTTTATTTTGCTCAGGTGAATCTAGGGGAGCAACTTGGCCACCTTCCCTGCAGTAGGGGTGGATAAAATGATAGTGAACAGACCCCTTCCAAAGGCTTTAGGGGTTGGACATTCCACTCTTAACCATACAGCATCTCCTGGTTTACAGGGGTGGGTATTTGTACTCAGACTCACAGGTAGCCATTCCCTGACCCAATGGTGTATGGTGGCCAGGGTTGAGGCAAGCATCTATATCTGCTCTCTCAGAATAATGTTGCCCAATTATTTTAGATCTCCTTGTATACCCCTTATATTGGGAGGGAGGCATCCATAAAGAATCTCATAGGGGGAGAACCCTCTCTGTCTGGTAGGACCAGACCTTAACCTTAACAAAGCAATTGGCAACACCTGGTTCCAATGCAAGTGGATTTCCTGACACCGTTTATTTAAATATAACTCTAGAGCCTGGCTCATCTGCTCCACCTTTCCAGAGCTCTGGATGGTATGTAGTGTGTTACTTCCAGGTAATCTTTAACCCCTTTGCTATCAATTGCACCACGTCAGCCTCACCATCCCATGGTGACTGGGATTCCAAATCAAGGAACGGTTTCTTTTAGGAGAAGCTGGGCTGCTTCATGTGCCTTCTCTGCGTAGGTAAGGAAGGCTTCTACCCAACCTGACATAGAACACACAAAGACTAGCAGATATTAACAGCCTCTGAAATGGGGAGTTCAGTGAAATCCACAACTAGATTTTCAAGTGGGGCACCGCCAACACTCTGTATCCTGTGGGAAGCCTTAGGTCCCTGACATAGGTTATTCTGGGCACGTATTACACTGTTCACACACCACTCAGGCTGTGCTGGAGAGCTGGGGAATGTAGAAATGTTGGCCCAAGTAGCCTCGAGAGCCGTCCAGCCCAACATGGGTCTCCTGGTGGAACTGCTTGACAAAAGCTGGAGCTAGGGCCTTGGGAATTGCTATTCAACTGTCTTCAAATTTCCACCATCTGCCCAGGAGGTAGCTCCCATGTTCAATTTCAAACCAGATGTTCTCCTCTTGTGAGCGATTAGGGTCCCATTCTGCCAGTGGACTAGGGAACAGGGCAGCAGTTAGAGCTGCTGGTTCTGTTGTCCCCTTGGAGGGCACGAGCTTCACCTCTTGGTCTGCTTTATGGTTTCCTCATGTGACTGGTGCTCCTTCTTTGGTGACCCCACTGATGCATGACTGCCACTATTTTAGGGGCCCATACAGCATCTAAGAGGTTAAGGATTTCTTTGTCATATTTCATGTCCTTTCCTCCTGAGTTAATTAGCGCTTTACATTAAGCCCTGCATATGTGGAGGGTGGTGAAATTATATTTAGAATCTGTGTATGCATTGATACGTACGCTGACTGCCAGTTGAAGGGCTTGGGTCAGCGTGATGAGTTCTGCTTTTTGAGCTGAAGTTCTTTTTGGCAGAAGTTTCGCCTCAGTGGTGAAATTTAGAGTCACCATAGAGTACCCAGCAAAGCACTCTCCCTCTTTTACAAAACTGCTACCATCAGTGAAGTATTCAGCATCAGGATCTTTGAGAGGCTGATCTGTTAAGTTCAGCTGGCTGGAGAATACTTCATCCATGATTTTGATGCAGTCTTGAAGTGGTTGACCTGGCCCAACAGGCAATAGGGTTGTGGAGTTCAAGGTTCACACTGCTTCCAGGTGGGTGCACAGTTTTGGTTTAGCATTCCTTGATGTCTGACCATCCAGGTGTTAGTCAGCCAATACTGCCCATTATATACCATTAATGTCAGTACTGAGTGTGGCACTCGGAATGTCAATTTTTTGATAAGGGCAAACAGTATTTTCTCTCTTATAACAAAAGTTCCTAAGACCTCTCGAAAGCCTCCACATGTTTGCTGTGAAAGATCCTCCTGTCCTTAGGAAAAATCTTTCAACACAAGTGAAGTGGTACCAACTTCTTTCATCTCAGAAACCTTTTTCTTTGATGTACACAGTCAATATGCATCAGACCGAATTTTCAAAGCCACAGAGAAATTTCGAGTGATATCCACAGTGGTAGGAGATGTAGAGGAAAATAAATGTGTTCCTTTGCAATTACTAGGTAAATAGCTGAGGCTCCTAAACAAAAGACAGCCAAACAAAAGAAAAACATACAACTTATCTCCTCCCTCTCCCAAGACTAGGGATTGAACCCTGTGGCACTTTACCATGGAGCTGCATCCTCAGTCCTTTCTATTTCTTCTTTCAAGACAGGGTCTCACTAAGGTGCTGAGGCTGGCCTTGAATTTGTGATCTTCCTGCCTTAGTCTCCAGAGTAGCTTTGATTACAGGGGTGCACCACTGTGCCTGGCTCAAATTTATGTAAGTTTTATGTAAAACAGGACTCTTCAGAAGTGAAGACCCAAAGAAACAGGGAAACTTGTATACAATAGTTCCCCCTTATCCACAGGGGATACATTCCAAGACCCCTAGCAGATGCCTGAAGTATAATAGTATCAAAGTGTGTATGCATGACGTTTTTCCCCATACATACCTATAATAAAGCTTAATTTGGGCTGGAGTGGTGGCTCGGTGGTTACGGTGCTTGCCTGGCATGCGCAAGTACACGGGTTCAAACCCCAGCACCACATACACAACTAAGTGTCAGAGCAACGAAAGCCATGTGAAAACCTCAATAAAATTTGATTCTCTCTCTCTCTCACTGTCCTTCTCTCAAAAAAAAGCTTAATTTATAAATCAGTCACAGATTAACAATAATAACTAATACAAAAATAGAACAAGTATAACAACCAAGATTGAACAATTATAACAACAAAATAGAACAATTATAACCATCAAGAATCACTACTCTTGTTCCTTGGGGACATTATTAAGTACAATAAGGGTTACTTGCGAGGTAGGAGTTTAGGGATATCAAAATGGCAGAGACAAGGTGTAAGAAAAATACAGTTCAGAGTATCAGATGGGGAGATAAGTCATCATGTTCTTGTTTACAATAAGCCCAATTACCAAGGCAACTCCCACCAGGAGGGCTTATCACCATGGCGATTCGCACCACAAACTCTGTATTCTAATTAGGCAAAAATAAACCAATGGAAACAAGTGGCGAAAGGTCTTCAGTCAGGTGTATGGGGAGGGGAACGAGACAGAGCTCAGTATTTAAAGCAAGACTTGCCTAGACAAGGGGATCTTGAGCCTCTCTGCTGCTAGGCCTGCTCTGCTCTCATTATGGAGTGTACTTTCACTTTGAATAAACCTCTCTCTGCCTGTTACTTCAGCTTGTCTTGCTCAATTCTTTGTTCAGGATACCAAGAACCTGGACCCCAACTGGACCCTTTACCAGCATGATTTGAACACAAACAATGTGATACAATTGGTCTGAGAACTAAGATAGCTACTTAGTGATTCACGGGTGGGTACTATATATAACATGGATACTCTGGAAAAAGGGATGATTTACTTTCAGGGTGGGATGGTGTATGATTTCATCACAATAACCAGAATGGTAGGAAATTTAAAACTTATGAACTGTTCATTTCTGGAATTTTTCATTTTCCATTAAGTATTTTTAGACTGAAGTGGACTGGAAGTAACTAGAACAATGGATAGTCAAACCGTGGAAAGAGGAGACAACTGTATTTTTATGGTAAACTTGATAGAGGGTGCACAGTCTCAAGAAAGTAAGATTAGGCAAAGGTGACATGACCCAGTGAACTGGGGACACACAGCAAGGTCCATTTGCTCAGATTCTTTTCCGTGTCTCTGTGTCTTCAGGTATAGGGAGGGTACCTCTGGAATGAAGAGTAAGGGAAGGGGAAGGTAAGAGTGGCCTTTCTGCCTTAATTGTTTTCTCAAATGTCAGGATGCCCTATTTTGGGGTCACATATCCTGAACCCCATCAAAGAGACTTACAGGAAGACATTCAATATGTTCCTTTTATCACTTCATCTCTTCAGGACTGGATAACTGATGGCCAGAAAGGTCTTGGGTGCTTACAGTCGATCACCTAGATGATGACTGATGTAGATTGCAGAATTCAGTGTCTCCCAGGAGGGCTGCTACAGAAGCAGGTCAGGTGATGATGAAACAGAAACTACTCTGTGAGCTAAGAGATGTTGGGAGACCTCCCTGGGAGGCCCATGTGGAGAGTCTAGCAAAAGATAAGGCTGGTTGGGCAGCATGACCCATGCCTGTAATCCCAGTGGCCCAGGAGGCTGAAGCAGGAGAAGAGCAAGTTCAAGGCCAGCCTCAGCACCTTAGTGAGACTCTGTCTCAAAATTTAAAAAAAAAAAATGGGGGTGGAACTGGGGATGGAGCTCAGTGGTACAGTGTCCTTGGGTTCAATCCCTAGTACTAGGGCTGGATAGGGGAACAATTATGAAAGGTAATTTTAAAATGCTTCTCAATGTCATTTTCTTTCATTATTTTCAAATTTCCCTTGGAAACATTGATTTCTTTCTTTTCCCTATTCCGCTCTCCTCAAAGGAACTGCATATAAAAATAGAATTTCTTGTCAGTGCACGTTTATTTCACTACCTTACTAACTTTCAAATAAACACGTTTCTGATACAAATTCATCTTCTTGGCACAGTCACTTGTAACGGCTTCTATTTTGTATTTGTGTGTGGGGGTGTGGGGTTCTAGGGATTGAACCCAGGGCTTTCCAAATGCTATGTATGTACTCTACTATTCTACCACTGATCTATGTCACCAGCTGCTTTAAAAAAAGAGTGTTTTTCATTCTGGGGATTGAACCAGAGCCCCTTTACCTCTGAGATATATCCCCAGCCATTTTCACATTTTATTTTGAGGTTGGGGTCTTGCTAAGTTGGGAAGGGTCTGGGTTAAGTTGCTGAGGTTGGCCTCAAACTCAGAATCCTGCCTCAGCCTCCCGAGTAGCTGGATGACGTGTGTGCACCAGTGCACCCAGCTTGCAGTAGCATTTTAAAATGCTGTTTGACAAAACTGCAAATTGAATGACTTTCAGAGTAACAGGGGGATGGCTCTCTAGGATACTTGGAGGTGTAGTGAGGGGGATGGGGAGGGGGGAGAGTATATGAAGAACTCATAGGAGTCTGGAGATTGGGAAGATGGGGGAACCATCCCAGAAGCCGATGCCATTCCTCCATGAGATACCCATTTAACACATGAGTTCTTCTGGGGGAAACTGCAACATGGTTATCCATGATCTGGTTTTTCCCCTCGATAACAAAGTTTATATCCATTGATTGCTAATGTTTTGATAATGTTTCCCCCTCAACTGTATTTCTATATACTTCTAATAAAAAAATAAAAAAATAAAATGCTGTTTGAATATTTTATTGTAAAGAAGCATTTTCATTAGAATCTTGAACAGATCTCTTTGGTGTACAGTCATGTTTTTTTAAACTGCTTTATTTTTTCAGTTGAGCAGGAGGTCCCAAGCTTCCCTCCCCTGCACTGCTTTGATACCTTGCTTCTTTTTAGTGTTAAATAATATTTCTTTGATCCAGGTGCAGTAGCCCACGCCTGTAATCCCAACAACGCGGGAGGCTGAGACAAAAGGATGGTGAGTTCAAAGCCAGCCTCAGCAACTTCACAAGGCCCTAAACAACTTGGCGAAACCCTGTCTCAAAATAAAATATAAAAAGAGCTAGGGTTGTGTCTCAGCGGTTAGGCACCCCTGGGTTCAATCCCTAGTACCAATTATAATAATAATAATAAAATAATGATAATATTTCTTTATTTGGAACATTAGCTATTTTTTACATCTAAAGTTGCTTCACACAGTGTTTATTTCATTACATGTTACAGGAAGATGTACATGAAAATTGAGATGATGGCCAACTTTGGGAGGAGGGACACTGTTTTGCTACTTTATTGTCTTCTTGCTCTGTAAGTCCAGAGCCGCTTGGAGGGCAGTGAATCTATTTCTTTGCCCTTTAGAGATGCCACTACATGAACTTCTTTTATTTATTTATTTTTTCAAAGAGAGAAGGAGAGAGAGAGAGAGAGAGAGAAAGAGAGAGAGAATCAATTTTTATTGAACTTTTCACATGGCTTTCGTTGCTCTGACGCTGCATTGTATACGTGGTGCTGGGGTTTGAACCCGTGTACTTGCACATGCCAGGCAAGCGCCGTAACCGCTGAGCCACCGCTCCAGCCCCCTACATGAACTTCTGGACATTGTTAACCTAACCAATGACTGGCTTCTCATCCTTGCAATTTATTGGGTTTTTTTTTGTTGTTGTTGTTGTTGTTTTTTAAAGAGAGAAGGACAGAGAGAGAGAGAGAGAAAGAGAATGAATGAATTTTTATTGAGTTTTTCACATGGCTTTCATTGCTCCAACCCTGGGTTGTGTACGTGAGTGCTGGGATTCGAACCCATGTACTTGCACATGCCAGTAAAATGCCATAATCACCGAGCCACCACTTCAGCCCCCACAATTTGTTGTTTTTAAGAAAATAAATCTTATGATGAATTTTTTCAAAGCTCTTCTTTTTACTCTACACCTCCCCTATAAATTATGTTAACATGATTTATTTTTTCCACCCATGATTTCCTGTCTGGAGCTAAATAATGTTTCTTTTAGCAAAATCAAAATTGCCTCATCCACGTATGAATATACTCAACTCAAAGGTCATGGGATTTGTATAGTATAAATTATGGTTAAATTCTTTTTTGGGGGGGTGCTATATAATGAGATGAAATTTTCTTTTTTTTTTCTTTTTAAAGAGACAGAAAGAGAGAATCAACTTTAGTTTTTTTATGTTTTTCATTGCTCTGACACTTAGTTGTATAGGTGGTGCTGGGGTTTGAACCCAGGCCCTCACGCATACCAGGCAAGTGCAATCCCATTGAGCTGCAGCCCCCAGAAGATGACATTTTCAGGGTTGCTATTTTCCGGGTAATGTGCTCAGTAGATTACATATAATGTGATGATCAGCTCTCTGTCACTGTGACAAATTACCTGAGATAACCTAACTCAGACGAAAGTTTTATTTTGACTCACAGTTTTATAGGTTTCTACTCATGGTCAGTTGGCCCCACTGCTTTTGGGACTGTGGTGAGGCAGCCCAGCATGGAAGGAATATGTGATGGAGCCAAACTGCTCGACTCAAGGTGGTTGGGAAGCAAAAAAAGAAAGAGGAAGGGGTCAGGGTCCCAATATCCACTTCAAGGACACACACACCCAAGAACTTAGATTCTTTCCTCCTGCTGTGGTTTAGATCTGAGGCATCCCCCCAAAGTTCATGTGTGTGAAAATGCAATTTTCAGAGATAAAATGATTAAACTATGAGCGATATCAACTAAAGAGTGGATCAGTCCACTGATGTGATTGATTGGGTGGTAACTCTAGGCAGATAGGCTGTGGCTGGAGGACGCTGGTCACTGGGGCATGCCTTTGGGGTTCATGTTTTGTCCTTGGCGAGCGGAGCTCTCTGCTTCCTGGTTGCCACGTCCTTGGCAGCTGTCCTCTGCCATGAGCGTCCTTCGTGATGCTGCGCCTCATCTCAGGCCCATGGCTGTGAAGTCAGTCGACCGTGGACCGAGCCTCTGGAACTGTCAGCCAACATAAACTTTTCCTCCTCTACGTTGTTTTGGTCAGAACTTTTGGTCACAGTGATAAAAAGCTGGGTAATATGCCTCCTGAAAGGTCCTCGCCCTCCCGGTAACACCCCAGGCTGGAGATCAAGCCTTTAACACAGGGGTCTTTGGGGACATTTCAGATCCACACTGTAGCATATACTAACTCATTCAGTTTTGCAACAGCCGTATGACATACATATAATTATTATGACCATTTAATGATTAGTCAGCTGAGGTCCAGAGAGATAAAGGTTACACATTCAAATCTCCACAACCTGAAGAAATTAAAAATCCCACAGCACCATGATTTTTCTTAACACTGAGAGAATGTATCTAGACACCGTCTGAATTTGGAATTATTAAGAGTTGTAATGTATCTACAGTCTAAATATTTGTAGCACCCTCCCCCTAATTTATATGTTATATATTTTTTTCTTTTTTTCTTTTTCTTTTTGGTACCAGAGTTTGTGCCTAGTGGTGCTTAATCACTGAGCCACATCCTTACCCTGTTTTTCATTTTTAATTTTGAGACAGGGTCTCACTAACTTGCTTAGGGCCTTGCTAAATTGCTAAACGGCCTTTGAACTTGCAATCCTCCCATCTCAGCCTCCAGAGTGCCTGGAATTACAGGCATGAGCCGCCACTCCCAGCTATGTTTAAATCTTAAATCTCAAGGTGAAGTATTAGGAGGTGGGCCTTTGAGAGGTGATTAGATCATGAATGCCTGTGTTAGTCCATTTTCTGTCACTGTAATGAAATATTTGTGTCTAAATCCTTTATAAAGAAAAGTTTGCCAGGTATGGTGGTACAGACCTGTAATCCCAGTGGTTTGGGAGGCTGAGGCAGGATGATCACAAGTTGAAAGAAAGCCTCAGCAACTCTGCAAGGCCCTAAGAAACTCAGTGGGACCCTGTCTCAAAATAAAAATAAAAAAATGAATGGGGATGTGCCTCAGTGGTAAGTGTCCCTGGGTTCAATCCTTGGTACCAAAAAAAAAAATTTTTTTTACTTTGCTCACACTTATGGAAGTTCAAGGCATTGGTGCGGCTCTGGTGAGGACCTCATGGCAGATGGCACCACGATCTTGGGTTACATGAAAGAGGGGGAAATCATGTGGTGAGACAAGCAGCCAAAGAGAGAGCAGGGAGGGTCAGGCTTTCTCTTTTACAATAATCCTCTCTCAAAAACTAACCGGGGGCAGGGAGCTGGAGCAGTGGGTCAGCGGTTTCAGTGTTTGCCTGGCGAGCACGAGGACCCGGGTTCAAACCCCAGCACCACGTACACAACTGAGTGTTGGAGCAACTAAGGCCATGTGAAAAACTCAATAAAGTTGTTTCTCTCTTTCTCTGTCTCTCTCACTGTCCATATCTCTTAAAAAAAAACAAAAACAAAAAAACAAAAAAGACTAACCGGGGTCCCATGAGAACTGCATCAACTTCTTCTGAGGACCAACCCTCAATGACCTAACTATATCTCCCTAGGCCCCGCAGTTTGAAAGTTCCACACCACCTCTGCATTGCCACCCTGACAACCAAGCTCCCAGCATGTGAACCTGGGTTAGACCAACTACGTCCAAACCACCACTGTGTCCCTTCGAAAGAGACCCCAGGTTCTGGGCACAGTGGTGCACACCTACTGTCCCAGATACTTGAGAGGCTGAGGCAGGACATTGCTTGAACCCAGGAGTTGGAGGTCAACCTGGGTAACAAAGTGGGATCCTGTCTCAAACAAAAATGGAAACAAGAGTGACCTCAGTGAATCAACTTAGAATGATCTCTCCACTCTTGATAGCTGATCATTCTGGATATCCGATCAAGTTCCTCAGCCACCACCTTTGATGAAATGGTAAGTTCTAAGTTCTTGGCCTGCCTTTGGCAGGAATCATTGGGTCAGTGTGTCAGTCAGCTTTTTGTCACTGTGACAAAATACCTGAGGTAATCCACTTATAAAGAGGAAAGGTTTATTTTGGCTCAAGGTTTGTAGAGGTGTCTGCCCATCATTTTTTTTTTTTGGTCCTTTGTCTTTGGGTCTGCAGCAGAACATGACAGGGTGTACAGGGCAGAGGATTCACTTCATGGCAGCTGGGAAGCAAAGAGAAAGACAGGGAGGGACCAGGGTCCACATGTGCCCTGTCAGGGCTTTTGAGACCTCTGGCCTAACTTCTTTCCAATAGCCCTTACCTCTAAAGGTTCCACCATTTCCCAGCAGGACCATGGGCTGGAGATGAAGCAGCTAACACATGGGATTTTGGGGGACACCTATCCAGACCACAGCAGCCAGTTTAGCAAGAGCCCCCTGCCCGATATCCCCTTTTGGTAATTTTCCACCCCTTCACCTCCCACTCTGCTCACTGGCTATAAATCCCCAGAGTTCTCTGCTGCGTTGGAGTTGAGTTCATTTTTTCTTTGTTACTGTGACAGTCTTGAATAAAGCACCCCATATTGTTTTATCAAGTGTCAGAATAATTTTTCTTTAACATGGTTGATAAGGAAACAGAGAAGTAGTCTGGTGGTTATTTCTCTGGTTCTGTTCTTACCGGTGACTGGGACACCACTTATGTGACTTTGGAAAGAGAGCTCTGTTTCTTAATTTAGTCAATGAAAGAGTGGGCAGTGTTCTCAAAATACCGTCACTCTTTACACCCCGACCACAGGAGAGCAAACCTCGGGGGAAGAGTATTCCCCAGGGGATCTAGGAAAGGGCACAGTTGAGAATAAAGCCAGGTGTTTACTTCTTCATTCTCAGAGTTCAAGTACAGCAGAGAACCACTCTCTGGTATTGCAAGGAACAGCGATGGGGAGACCCAAAGCAGGGGGCTCACTGGGGCTGAGGTCTGCACAACATGTCCCTGAGTTTATGTAGCCTGCACGAGGATACCACCAGATCATTCCATCAATCTCGCCTAATTTTCACAATTAAGAATTAATGGGCAAAAGAATTTTCCATCTGCTTCCCCCTGAATTTTTGTTTAAACAACTCTTTTGTAAAGAGAAAAGGAACAAAGAAACACACACACACACACACACACACACACACACAAACTAGACTGATTCGTGAACAAACACAAGCCAGGTATGAATTATGTCAATATTACTTGTATAATCCACCATCCAAAATATTGGCCTGCAATGTAAGTAAATCGGTTAAATAAGGCAGGGTGTATTAGTGCTACGAATGCAAACACTGATACCCTCCACAAAATGCACAGGCTAAATGCTTGCCGTGCAAGAAAATTGACCTGCTGTACAAACAAATGAAAATTCTAAATGCTTGAGGATGTTCTTCCTGGGATTCTCAGCCTGTGTTTGACTTATAGTATCTCCATTTCTGGTAAAGAGTGATTTTAGTCATTATTTTTGTACTTTTAGTACTAGGGGTTTAACCCAGGGGCACTTTACCATTTGATTGATTGATTGATTGATTTTGAGCCAGGGTCTAACTAAGTCACTGAGGGCCTCACTTAGTTGCTGAGGTTGGCCTCAAACTTGTAATCCTCCTACCTCAACCTCCCACATTGCTATGATTACAGGCATGTGCTACCATGCCCAGAAAGTCACTTTTTAAAAATGAATGAGCTCACTAGCATAGTAGCCCACAACTAATCTCACCTACTTGGGAGCCTGAGGCAGGAGGATTGCAAGTTTAAGGTCAGTCTGGGCAATTTATCAAGACCCTGTCTCAATATAAAAAATAAAATGACCAGGGGTGTGGGCTGATGGTATAGCACTCCCGGGTTCAAATCCCAGTACCATAATACTAACATAGTATTTAGTAATAATACTGAAAATGAAAGAGCTCTTGGTGGGTATTGTTGGTATTGTTCCACGGGAAACTGCTAAGTTAGGCTTCAAGGTATATGGAGACACTATATGATCTGTTCAGCTAAAAAAAAAAAATAGTTCTGGAGAAAATAGCTTCTAAATATCAAATAATTGCTTTATTTTTATTTTTTAAAGAGAGAGAATCAATTTTGAGTTTTTCACATGACTTTTGTTGCTCTGACACTTAGTTGTGTACATGGGTACTGGGGTTTGAACCCGTGAACTTGGGCATGCTGGGCAAGCACCGTAACTTCCGAGCTCCAGCTCCAGCCCCCTATCAAATAAAATTTAAAGAAAAAAAATGAACTGAAGTGTTCATCTATTCCAACACAATTTGCATTATTGTTTTAAACTTTTCTGTGTAAAATCCAGACTAGGGCTGAGGGTATAGCTTAGTGATAGAGGGCTTGCTTACCACGAGGGAGGCCCTGGGCTCCATTCCCAACACCACAAAATAGATAAGTTAAAAAAAAATCCAGAAAAGAAACTGTATAAAACCTTGCATTAATTTTTTTTTTTTAATGCTGGGAATCAATTCACAGCCTTGCACATGGTAGGCAAGTTCTCTACCACTGAACTCTACCCCCAGTTTTAGAGTGTCTCATGGGGTATGTTTTCTTTTGAACCTGGAGAACAGAGAAAAAAGTCCACGGTCAAGGAGGAGAACAGAAAGGGAAATAGTGGCCCCTGAAACCACAGTGGCTGTTAGCAAAGACAGAACTATAAATACCAGGCCAGTTCAAAACAACAGTTAAGAGCCCAGAATTTTTCCCCCCAGATGAGAGTGCATGTGTGGTTATTTGGGGAAGATTTCGAGATTATTGGTTTTTCTTCTATGAGCTGAACAAGCATCATTTGAGTTCTTAAATTAGTTGAAAAATTGGTGATAAATATTTAGCTTTTCTTGTCCCAAGTTTTTGTTTTGTTTCTGTGGTGCTGAGGATTGAACCTAGGGCTCCTCGCATGCTAGGTCAGTGTCTGCCCCTGAGCTACAACCCCAGTCCTTCCATCCCCAAGCTTCTGACCAGAGGACAAGTAGCTTGACTATTTATTCTATGCTTCCAGGACCCCTGTGGTTTATTGGTTTAACAGTCTTTGTATGGATGATGATTCAGGATTCTTTTGTCCCCTCGGTGATAAAAGAAAGGATCTTTATTGACTATTTAGAGTGAAAGGAAGGGTTTTGGTCTCTAGACTTCCTAAAGTGCCCCACTATGGGAGTGGGAGGTAAGGGGTTAATGCCTAGATCTGGCTTCATCTATGAAACCAGGGGGTGTCACCTGCTCCCTGGCGCTAATGCTCACAAGTTGATCGGCTGCAGGTGGTGGGCTTGCCTGGCTGAAGCACGTCAATCCACAGTGGGATCTGGCTGGGTTCCTCACCTGGAGTGTCATCCACCCGCTCTCCTCCTGAGACAGCACTGATGGACAGGGTGTCTGGGTGCCGGCTTTGCGCCTCTCCCCGGGGAAGGCTTCTGTTTTCCTGTTAGGTCTTCAGAGCATTGGTGCCTTTGGAGCAGCTGGTCTCTGCTGGACATACAACAATTCCGAGTCCAGCTTTAGCATTCAACAAGTGTTTGACAGGAGGCAGCTCTGCCAAAGTTCCTGCGAGATGCTGCCAAGAACACAAGCCAGGAATGCGGATAACAAGAGTGCACCCTGAGGGACAGCATTTAGCCGCGCAGGACGGCAAACTCCGTGGCTCATGCTCAACAGCGTTTGTGGAAAGGCCATGTGGGGACCCAGGTTGGTTGGCGGAGATCCTCAGCTCAAAGCTGGGGTGGAGGGGTCTGTGCTCCCCGCCTGTCTGGCCTCTGCTGGAGCAGCAGCCTCTCAGTCACAGACTGGAGGACACAAAGGAGGGACATCGAGGGTGTGCTCCCTTTAAAGGACATTTACCAGATGTCAGACTGAAACGGCTACTCGGCGACTCGCTTTTCATACTAACCTGTTTTTATGTTTTTGTTTGTTTATTTTTCCTTTGTGGTGATGAGGATCAAACCCAGGGCCTCCTGCAATGCCAGGCAAGCGCTCTTCCACTGAGCAGAGCCATTGCCTCCAGTCCCAAAACCTTTCTTTTCTTTCTTTCTTTTTTTATTTTTGTTCTGGGGATTGAATGTGCTTAACCACTGAGCCACATCCACAATCCTTTTAATTTTTTCATTTTGAGACAGGGTCTTGCTAAGTTGCTGAGACTGGCATTGAATTAGCAATCCTCCTGCCTCAGCCTCCCAAGCTGCAGGGATTACAGGAATGTGTCACTGTGCCAGGCCTTAACCTGTAAACCTGTTTTATTAAAATTATATATATATATATATATATATATATTTAAATTGTAGTAAAATATACATAGCATAAAATGAACCA
Organism: Aplodontia rufa; assembly: GCA_004027875.1. NCBI lineage: Eukaryota > Metazoa > Chordata > Mammalia > Rodentia > Aplodontiidae > Aplodontia > Aplodontia rufa. Next base: position 17,236 of record PVKS010017381.1, read on the forward strand.
CTGTGGCCCTTTTAAACTTCCAATTCAGGGGGCTGGAGCAGTGGCTGGGCGGTTACAGCACTTGCCCGGCATGCGCAAGTATACAGGTTCAAACCCCAGTACCCACGTACACAACTAAGTGTCAGAGCAACGAAAACCATGGGAAAAACTCAATAAAAATTGATTCTCTCTCTCTCTCTCTTCCTCACTGTCCTTCTCTCAAAAAAAAAAAAAACAAACAAACAAAAAACTTCAAGTTGAGTAGCATGAAGTACATTCATGTCATTGTGTCACCATCACTACTGGTTGACCACGGTGCTTTCTTCACCCTGCAGTACTGTGGAGAAGAGGAAAATAAAACAAAGCTTTTTCCTCTACCCTTCTAGGTTCTCCACCTGGGCCCTGCAAATCATACCACCACCCACCAACGAAAGAGACTTAGCTAGAGAAACAAGCAAGGGCATTAATGTGCAGTGTGCGCAAACAGCTTGTGGGGAGGTCACTGGACACAGGAAAAGGAGCTCAGGCTGCCGGGGAGGCGAACTAGAGGAGGGCAGGTCTGTGGAGGGAAACTGATGGAAGAGGAGGCTGAGTTGGCGAGGCTGCTTTCCACTTTGCTCTCAGGGGCTGTCTCTGGGCTCCGAGGGTTCAGGTGATTGAGAGTCCAAGCCTTCTTTTAGGCAGAGAGCTTTTTGGCTTCTGCTATTTCTCAGTTGTATTCACTTCAAAATAATTATGCTAAAGATGCTTATTTTGGGGTGGTATTCTCTGATCCCTCACAAATAAAACTCTGTCCCCATTAAACCACTGCATATTTATCCTGACTGCATTTTATGATGAAATATCATTCAAGTAGGCTAGAGATTTTTAAGCTCGTCTGTTATTCCCAGATGATCACCTTTCCTCTTTTCCTTCCCTACCCTGCTCTCTTAAAAATAAATGATACAGGGAGGTTTCTACGTGGACAGACAGCTGTTTCAACACCATTTTTTAAATAATTTTTTTTTTCTTTTTTTAGGGCAAGGGGCACTATGGGCATTAGGGCTGTGGGGCACCAAGACCAGGGAACCAGGAGCAGGTGTGGCTTGGGTGGGAGAGTTTTTAAGCAGGTAGATAGGAATAGGGGCTTCAGCCAGGCTCTAAAGTATTGGTTACGTAGGCAAAGTCAGGGGTAAGATAAGGCCAGCAGGGTCAGGTGTTAGCCTGGAACATAAAGCCAGCTGTGTAAAGTTAGGTGGGTAAGGCACAGGGCCTGGGGGGATGGGCTGTTAAGTTAAAGCACCACCACCGCACTAGGGGCAGGGCCACCAGGTAAGTCAGGAACTAGGAAAGACATGGGTAATACATGGTCTTAAGACCAGAGCATAAATTGGGTGTGTAAAGAGAGGTCGGTGATGATGGATGGGTCAGGGGAAGAGACAACAGGACCAGGGAGATTAAGGCAGGCACCAGGGCAAGGGGCATGGCCAGGCTGCTAAGCATGGGCTTCTCTGGCCCAGATATAAATAGGGTGAGCAAGTCAACAGTTAAATACATCCCAGTGCAAAAGCCATGTGTGAAGGTGGGTGGGTGAGTCATGGGGTCTGAGGACAATGGGCCCTTAGGGCAGGGGGAACCACAGGGAGGGGCCCTGCAAGCAGGGGTGGCCAGTGGAGGGGTTGTTGGGGCCACTTAGGGGTGAGAGCTGGGGGCTGCCTCCAGACTGTTAAGCACCCATACCTTGGGCAAAGACTCTAAACTGAGTGAGTAAAGTTAGAAGCTTGGAAAGCCTGGTGGTCTATGCCCAGTTTTAAGACAGTAGCATAAACTGGCTGTGTAAAGGTAGGAAGGTGAGGATGGGTGGGCCAGGGGAGGGGTGACATTACGAGTGAAATTAGCTCAGGGGCACAGGGGCAAGGGCCTTCAATCAGGCTGTTATGGGTGTATTCTAAGTTGGGATCTAAATAAAAGCTAGTGGGGGCTGGAGCAGTAGCTTGGCAGTTATGGCACTTTCCCGGCATGGGCAAGTACATAAGTTCAAACCCCAGCACCCATGCACACAACTAAGTGTCAGAGCAACGACACTTAGTGAAAAACTCAATAAAAATTGATTTTCTCTCTCGCTCACACACACACATACACTGTCCTTCTCTCAAAAAAAAAAAAAAATAGCTAGTGGGTAAAGCCAGATATGGAAAGGTCAGAGGGCAAGGCATGGGGCACTAGGGGATTCAGCCCAGAGGCAGGTGCCACCAGGGATTTGGGTCAGGGGGCTTGAGATAGACTGTAACGAATGAGCCAAGTAGGTCTCTTTGTCTACTTCTTTGAAATGTGACCTTTGACATGTACTAAATTCCCATCAATTGAGTTGCTCTCATCAGTGCCCCAGTCACCCAGATCTCACTGCAAAACCGTTGTCTACTCTGACCTGTGAGAAGACAGTGTTCTCTTGCTATTCCTCTCCTTTAATTTTTTCTTAGCAGATTTTTTTAAGAGAGGGAGAGAGGAAGAGAAAGAAAGAATCAGTTTTATTTATTTTTTCATCTGGCCTTTGTTTCACCAATACTTAAGTTGTGTATGTGGTGCTGGGGTTTGAACCCAGGTCCTCAGGTATGCCAGGAAAGCTCTCCAAACAGTGCAGACTTCTTAGCAGACTTTTTTTTTTTTTTTTTAAAGAGAGGACAGTGAGAGAGAGAGAGAGAGACAGACAGGCAGAATCAATTTTTATTGAGTTTTTCACATGGCCTTCGTTGCTCTGACACTTAGTTGTGTATGTGGGTGCTGGGGCCCGAACCCATATACTTGCGCATGCCGAGCAAGCGCCACTGCAAAGCCACCGCTCCAGCCCCTTCTTAGCAGATTTTATCTATTTTCTCTTTAGGAAAAATTTTAGAATTCACTTTTCACTAGGGTTAGGATTAGTTGAACTTATGGATCAAATTGGGTAAAAATTTGTGTAGTTTTGGTCTGCATTGTTTTTTTACTGTATTTCCTACCTGAATGTTTCGTGACTGTAGAAAAGCTTGTGGAAGATGGACACGGTGGCTCAGGCTTACAATCCCAGCAACTCTAGAGGATTAGGCAGGAGGATCACAAGTTTGAGGCCAGCCTCAGCAATTTAGCAAGGCCCTGTCTCAAAGTGGGCTTTACCACTAAGCTTACCTCCTGCGTCTGTACTGACAATTTTAAATTGAAGGTCTTTAGAGACCTTAACTGCCCAAAGAATGGACCTAGCAGAAAACAATTACCTTTGGTCACCTCCCTGTGTTTTTATTAGCTAAACTTATATCTGCAGAAAGGAAGACTAAAGAATGTAGCCACACCTGGACAGAATTTGTTACAACACATTCTTCATCTCCTAGGTCCGTTCAATACCCGAAGAGAATAATTTACTAACTACAGTCCGGGCAGTGAGCCCATTTATTCACCTCAAGCTCAACTCAGTGCAATTTTCACACTCCCCCTGTCCCAGTGCACCGTGAAGAAGGGTGTATAGGTGTTTGGACCTCATGGGGTCTTGGGTACTCACATTCCTGTGATTTGTACCCATGCACTTGAAACCATTTTTTTTTTTCAAAAGCAAGAGGGTCAGTGAGACAGAAAGACAAAATCAATTTTATTTAGTTTTTCATATGGCTTTTGTTGCTCGGATACTTCTTTGTGTATGTGGTACTAGGGTTTGAACCTGCATCCCCAGCAAGCGCTGGAATCACTGAGCTACCACTCCAGCCCCGTCTGTGTGTCTTTCTAACTACCGTCTGTTCACCCCAACAAACTCCCTTGGTCTCTACACTGGACATTACAATCTGTAACCACAGATGTCTCATTTTAGTCGGCAACTTTCGTCCGCGTCCACGCCTGAGCGCTCCCTTCACCTGGAGAGTTCTTTGGCTCTTTTCTTTTTTGGTTCCTGTGGTCCTTTCGATCTCAGCATAGCTCCCACCTTATCAAGTCAGCTCTTTTCCCTCCAGGTTGGGTCAGAGCTTGCTGATGGTGCCCAGAGTTCTCTCCTCTTTACATTCTTCACTCTGCTGGGACGCCATGTCCATATTTGTGGAGAGAATGAATGGGTCTGTTTCATTCTTGAGTTTCCTAAGAACTCTGTTTGGCAGCACTCTGCTCTAGTTATTTATTTGTGCAGAATCCATCAGTTACTGCATTTACTCTCCATATCTCGTGCAGCCATATCTTGGCTATAAAGTTAAACCTTGAGAATATAAAATTATAAACATTTATATCCCCTAGGGACAGAGCTGGACATCATAAACAGTACAGCAAAGATGCCAGCTCAAATTTTGTAGGTAGTTAAGAAAAATAGCAAATTGCTGGGTTCAATAGTGCACACCTGTAATCCCAGAAACTCAGGAGGCTGAAGCAGGAGGACTGCAAGTTCATAGCCAGCCTCAGCAACTTAGTGAGATCCTGCCTCAAAATAAAACATGAAAAGGACTTGGGGATGTAGCTCAGGGGTAGATAGTTCCTGGGTTCAATCCCTAGTACTGGGGGGGAGGGAATGAAAACCATAGTCCTGAAATCTATCTTTATACACTGAACCTCTATTTTAAGATTTACATGAATGGTACTGTAGACATTATTTTCAATCTAACTTGTTTTTTTTTTCCATTCAACACTTTGTTTGCAAATCTTATTTATGGAAAATATAGTCTTTTTTTCTTTTTGGGAAAAACATAGTCTTTTTTTTTTTTTTAAGAGAGAGGGACAAGTGAAAGAGACAGAGAGAATCAATTTTATTTAGTTTTTCACGTGGCCTTCATTGCTCCAACATTTCATTGTGTAGGTGGTGCTGGAGATTGAACTCATGTACTCTCAAATGCTGGGCAAGCACCATAACAGCTAAGCCACCACTCCAGCTCGAAAAACATAGTCTTAATGTATGCTTTTACTTTGTATAATATTCATTGTATGATCAATGCATTGTTTTTTATTTTTACCATTAAAATTGTTTTACTACAGGCTGGAGCGGTGGCTCAGCGGTTATGTGCTTGCCTGGCATGCGTGAGGGTGTGGGTTCAAACCCCAGCACCACGTACACAATGAAGTCTTGGAGCACTGAAAGTCATATAAAAACTAAATAAAATTGATTCTCTCTTTCTCTCTCTCTCTCTGTCCTTCTTTCTTTAAAAAAATATAATTGTTTTAGTAGAATACTGGCTTATTACAAAGGAACAGCCAGGTGGAAGAGGGCCTGGTATGGAGCAGAGACAGAGCTTCTGACCTCTCCAGTGCCCCACCCTTCCCGCACCCTACTCTTTGCCAGCCCAGCAGCTCTCTCAACCACATCCTTTAGGTGTTTTGTGAAGATTCCATCTTGTAGGCTTGATTAATTATGCCATTGGCCGTTAGTGATTAACTCAGCCTTCACCCGCTTTTTCCTCCCCAGACATCAAAAGGGGCTAAAAGCTCCAACTTCTAATCACAGAGTTGGTTCCCCTGGCTACCAGCCTGCATCCTGAGGCTATCCAGCATAAAACGGGACAGAAACCTACTATGCATTTCTTTATTCCTTCCCTCCCTCCCTCCCTTCCTTTCTTCCTTCCTTGCACGTGCGAAGCATACACTCCGTCGCTGGACTATGACCCTAGCCCTTGTACTACATCTCTTATTATATCGTAGTCCACCTCCTGGTGTTTGGCCATGAACTTCTTACAGAAAAGGATGTGAACTCAAAAGGCACTGACATGTCACTACAGTCCCCTCCAGTCATTAATAATTAATGCAGCAGCAAGGCATCATGAAAGGTACACCGATCGGTGCAGGGACAATTAGCTCCATGAATTATCACCAAGACGTTCTTCAAAGTGCTTATTCCAACTGATACCCTCAATGTCTCTTCAGTCTCAGATTGTGTCTATTCCCAGTTCTTGGGAAAGTTTCTTACTTATTTGACCATTTTCTACACTTTGTTTTGCATTCGTTTTCTTTTTCCTTCTTATTTTCGCTCTCTGGGATTCCTTTTAGAAAGGTGTTGTACCTCCTGGATTAATCACCTGTATCTCTTATTGTTTTTCTCCCATTTTTCTCTGGGTACTCTGAAATTTTCTAAATGCTTTGTTCATCTATTTTGATTTTTTTTTTTTTTTTTTGTGAAACATAACTGGCAAATCCAGAGGCTTTTCTGTGGTTATTGTCACATAGCTTGTTGTCCATCATGCTGTGTTTGTGTTGGAAGGCTGCAATATTTTCTAAGATCTCTCTGAGGTAGGGATTAAAGTTTTATTCTTTTATGTTCTTTGTTTTACGTTCTGTGTTCTCTGAGTTCTATTTTCTCCGGGGATATATCTCCATCTTTTTTCACTCTCTTTTTAAAATCGTGGTTTCTGTGTCACGTTCCACAGTTTTCCTAATCTATAGCAAATCTTGATGTCCTTTGGGTTTAAGAATGAGAGATTAGCTGAGGATAGTGGTTTGTGCCTGTAGTTCCAGCTGCTTGGGAGGCTGAGGATCACTTGAGCTCACGAGTTTAAGACCAGCCTGGGCAACACTGTGAGACCCTGTTTAAACAACGATAACAGAATGAGAAACTGATTATAAAGCCTGGCCGAAGCCCTGGGACATGGACAGGGACCGCAGTCTCTAGACTGCCCTTCAGCAGGAGTGGGCAGAGAACTAACTAGCTGATGCTAAGTCTCTCTGCCCCTTGGACATCTCAATTTCAGCTCAGGGAATAACACTCCTGGGCATAATACTATTTTTCCATGTCCTTCTCTACGGCACACATTACACTGTGCCTGGCTGGATTGCTTACAATTCTATGCATGGTGTGGGAGTATTACTAGTTAAACAGATTCAGGGTCTCTAGAGACATGGGAGACTTCTGCTGAGCTTGCCAGATCCTTGACCACGTTGCAGAAAATATATATATATATATATATATGTATATATATATATATATATTTTTTTTTTTTTTTTTTGTACTGGGGATTGAACTCAGGGACACTTAACCACTGAGCCACATCCCCAGTTCTTTAAAAAAAATTTTTTTTAAAAATTTTGAGTCAGGATCTCACTAAGTTGCTTAGTGCCTCACTAAATTGTTGGAGCTGGTTTGAACTTGTGATCATCCTGCCTCAGCCTACGAAGTCTTCGAGATTATAGGAGTGTGCCACTGCAGCTGGCTGCAGAAGAGAATTTAAGGAACTGTCAGAGTTTCAGTGGTAGGGAAAAAAATGTTTTTTCCAGGTACTGGTGATGCAGGGGTGCTCTGCCAATGAACCATATCTCCAGCACTTTTTATTTTTTATTTCAAGATAGGGTCTTGCTAAGTTGCTGAAACTGGGAGACTGGCCTTGAACTTGGAATCCTCCTGCTTCAGTTTTCTGAGTGGCTGGGATCACAGGTGTGTGCCACCACATCCAGCTGAGAAAAACGGTTTCTTGCATACATTCAAGAGTTGAGTGTGGGTCTGCTTGAGGACAGAGTCACACCCACAGACAAATGGGAAGCCTGCTTATTTTCTTGCTATTTGGGGAGGTTGAATGTTCATAGGATTTCCTAGAATTGGAAGGTATTTGGGGGGAATTTTGTGCATGCATCATCTGATTCTTTTGACGCCTGTTTAGTGTAATTTATTTCCCCCTGTTTACTCTGAGAATACTCTAAATATACAAGCTGCTCTCAGATTCTCCTAGCATTGATGCTACTCTAGGTAAATAGGAGTTCTGTGCATATGCCCAGCAAGTGTGTTTGCTACACCTGGGGCAGGTGCCATCACCTTGTGGTTAGGAAGAATGTTGCTTTTTCCAATCAGACACGAGGAGGATATCTGTGTATTATGGTTTGGATCTGGATTGTCCCCCAAAAGCTTAGTGATGAAAGCATGGTCCCCAATGCAGCGAAGTTCAGAGGTGGGGCTTTCAGACAATGATTGGATCATGAGAGCTCTGACCTCATCAGTGGGATAATCCATTAGATGGGTTCATAGCTGGAGGGACTCCTCGCAGGTGGGACTTGGATGGAGGAAGTAGGTCATCGATGGTGCATCCTGGAAGGGTTTCATCTTCTCTCCAGCTCCTTCCTTTGTCTTTTTCTCTGCTTCCCTGTTGCCACGAACTGACAGCTTTCCTTGGCCACTCCTTTCTGCCTTGATGTTGAGTCTTACCTCGGGCTCAGTGCAATGGAGTTGATCAACCATGGATTCAAACCTCTGACTCTGTGAGCCAAGAAAAAAAAGAAAGAAAACTCTTTCTTCGTCTAAGTTGTTCTTGTCAGGTGTTTTGATGGCAGGGATGGAGAGCTGATTAACACAATGTAGTCACGCATGTGTCACCTGCATGAGTTGCCTGGCTGCACCTGCTTCTCTTGTTCCCTGTCTCAGAAGTGGAACATTAGCTATTCTGCACACAGATGTGCATATGCCCATTCATTTCAGCCCATTCATTTCTCCTGCTCCCAACTGTTGAGCCCTGGCCCATTCTGAATTCCACAGGGCACAGCAGTTTCTTCCATGGCCACACCCCTCCCCGTTGTCGCTCTAACCCCTGCTGGCAGTCTGGCTGGGGTTTCCTCAGGACTGTGTTTTTCTTTGCTGTTTCCTCCATCAACATCCCCTCCTCTAGCAATAGGCTGTCGTCATCCCTCTGCAGATACCTACTGGCACCACTCTCATTCCATCTGTGTTTATTTATACCTATTCTGACCCCTTTACCTGTAACCTAAAGAGGGGCTCACTGCTCTTAGCAAAGCAGACACAAGATCCTGGGAAACGATGGGACTTGTTGGGGAGACGGGCTCTGAGGCAAGTATTCTGCTGGAAACATTTAACATATTGAATTGTTTGGGCATCTGATCTCATCTGCAAACAAATCCGTGATTCCGTTGCTAAGACACTGTTTCCTTGCAGGCTCTGTGAGTGCCTATCCTCCTCTGTGGCGTCGAATCTGTGTCTGGTGGCAGTTCTGACCTCAGGCTTTGGTTCAGCGTGTGGAATCTCTGCTGTTTAGAGACCAGCCTCTGAGACTGAGGCACCTCCAGGGCTCCTGGGAGGAGGGGCTGTGATAACTGGTGATGTGCTTGTGCAGCCTGGTGACCTGGCCATTCACACTTCACTTGCTCTGCTGGATTCCCTGCTGATATTCACCACCAGGCTCTTAGGAGGCCTGACTACTTCAGCCACTGGCTTGTTTCACTAAATGGTAAGACTTAGTGGCTTCGGAAGAAAACCATCATTTTATGTGTGCAATACTTTGTAGGTTAGGAGTTGGGGCAGGGTTCAGTTGGTTAGATCTGTTCCCTATGATGTCATGGGGCAGCCGTGCTGTGGGCCAGGACCCTGGTAACTGGTACACCCAGTGTGGCTCCCTGCACATACCTGACCTCAGTGGGCAGTGCTGAAGCAGCTGGAGGTTGGTTGCACATCTCTCTGTCTCTATGTGTTCTCATTTTCAGGGAAAATGGGTCTCATTCTATGAAGCACAGGGCTGTGCTCCTACTAGGGGGAAGAGAACAGCAGTGAAGAATGCAGAAGGAGGCAGCAGGCAGGGCAGGTCTCCGGTGGCCAGTCTGGACAACGCACCAAGTCACTTTGCATGCTGTCTTGGGGCCTGCTCAAAGGCAAAGGGAGTGAAATTCACTCCACCTCACAGTGGAGGAGTGGAGAGGTCCCACTGCAGAAGGACAGCTGGGTGGGAGGTGCTGCTGCAGTCTTCTTGGGAAATACCATCTATCACCCTTGACCCCCATGCTGATCCTTTCCCTGGGGCATCCCCTGTCCTGGTGTGCTCGGTGACCAGTGGGGGAGCGTGCATGCTGGCCTTGGTTCCCCCCAGGAGCTGAGTAAGGAATGTAGCTACGCCTCACCCAGGGCTGAGATGGTACAAACACCTTTCAAATCCAAACCAAAAGCTACTGTCGATTTTGCTCTCCTTAATAAGAGAGCAAATATCCCACAGAACATGTGCAAATGTTATTCGAAAGAAACAGTACGAATTTGGGCATCTATTCTCCCAGACTGTAGGTATCAGGGGACTTTAGGAAAGAGACAGACTTTCAAAAAGCGGTGTTGCTCGTTACAGCCAGAATGGCTCATTTCCTCTCCCTTCTCTCTCCTGCAAACGCTCAGAGAGACGTACAGAAATAAATTTGTTCATCTTCAATATGAAGTGACAAGAGACGTGTACAGAAGTTTTGTGAACCAGCAGGGCAGTGGGAAGACTCTGCATGGCTCAGGGAAAGCATCTGACTCAGAATGAAATTCTAGACACAAGAATAACCCACATTTCTACTCCACCACCTTAGTTATAGGAAGAATAATTGTACAGTTTTCTTCATCGGAAAAGGGCAAAATGGCAAAGGCTTCAATAAACATTTAGATCAGCCCCTTGCTGTATACATCGGGGAAACTATCACCATCATCTGAGAACTTTTATTTTTCCTTTATTTTTTAAAGGGGTGCTGGGGATGGCTCTGGGGCTTCATGCATTCTAGGCAAGGGCTCTGCCACTGAACAACTCCCCTAGCCCTAGCATCTGGGAGTGTTTTACCTTATGGAAAAGGGCTAAGCTCTACTGATGACTTATGGCCTGGCATATTTCTTCTTGTACAAATTAAGCTTAAATAATGACAAATTGGAGATGCTGTAAATATTCTCCATGACAAGACCTGGAACCACAGAGTTTTACAACCGTAGGTTTATATTATACAGGAGGATAAACATTAACTCTAGGCCGAGGCCAAGCAGTCATCCCAGAGTCTTGGGTACAAACGCAATCCCATGGCATTTCAAAGGGGGTCAGGTACCAGCTACAAAAGTCTCTTAAGTTATTTAGACATAAATTAAGGCATACATGCTCTTTTTCTTAAAGTACGTGAAGGTATTGATTACACTGTAAAAAAATGTTTATGCGGGGGTTCTGGAATTCAGTGGCTAGCAATTGCCAGCTACTTTAGTAATTTTCAAACATGTTTGACCCTGCATAATTCATGTTCCAACTAGGACTCACCAAATAGCAGCTATTGTAAAACAAACAAACAAATAATTCTTAAGTAGAATTTGAACCAAAATAGAAAAAAAAATAGAATTTCTGTATCTGAAGAGGCTGTACCTTAAAATGAAGAAGCAGCTTTCTTCTGCACAGAAATTTGCAACTGGATCCAGGCTAGGCTGGCACAGCCCTGTAATCTAGCAACTCTGAAGGCCGAGGCAGAAGGATTGCAAGTTTGAGGCCAGCCTCAGCAACTTAGCAGGATCCTTGGCAACTTAATATGACTCTGTCTTTAAAAACAAAACAAAATAAAACATAAGAGGGCTCAGTGGTTACAGTGCTTGCCTGTCATGTGCGAGGACACGGGTTTGAAACCCAGCACCATGTCCATAACTAAGTGTCAGAAAAACAAAAACTAGATGAAAAAAATAAATAAAATTGATTCTCTCTCTTTAAAAAGACAAAATAATAAGAAAGGGGGCTAGAGAGGTGGCTCACAACAGAGTGCTAACCAGGTTCAAAAATCAGTATCACTTACAGGAGTATCAGAAAAACAAAAACCAGATGAAAAAATAAATAAAATTAAAACTCTCTCACTGTCTCTCTCACTCTTAAATATGTGTGTGTGTGTGTGTGTGTGTGTACATACTCTTAAATATATGTGTGTGTGTGTGTGTGTGTGTGTACACACACACACATAAAAAACTGGGAATGTAGCTCAATGGTCAAGTGCCCCTGGTTTCAATCCCCAGTACCAAAAACAAAAGTGGGGGTGGGGAGGAGGACAAGGATGTGGATCAGTGGTAGGATGCATGCCTAGCATGCATGAGCCCCTGGTTAAAACCCCAGTACCACACACACATGCGCACACACATACACACACACAAAAAACAAAACAAAACTTTTTTTCCAGTTACAATGTTGTTCTCAATCTTTGTCCCTCAAGGGATCCTTCCCTTCTCTCTATTGTCTGTGATTCTGTGCAAATGGATCACAGTGGCATTTCAAGGGGAAGACCATGGCTTTAGAAGAAGTATCATCCTCAGGGTAAATCATCCTGAGGGAATCACATCTGAGGTGAGGCTGAGAGGTTTGTCCACACACACAGAGGCATTGGTCAGGGCCTCGTCAACCTCCTCCAGGGCCCAGCCCCCTCACAGCTGAGCAGGCATGGCCCCTTTCCAGGGCACACATGTTATGAGGTGGGGTGACGGACACAGGAGGAGTCAGTACATGGGGCACCAGGGCCTGTTTTACAGAAGGAAATGAGGCTCAGGCTTTTTAGCCAACCTTTTACTGTCCAAAGTTGTACAGTAAAAGATGGAGCTCGGTTATGAGTTCAGGGCCTGGTCTTCCCTTGTATCAGTCATCCCTCCCTCCTCCACATCCCAGAGCACATCATTTATTTATCTCTTAGTAACAAAAGTTAGAAAAATTCTGCCCCCCCCACATATGCACACACGCATGCGCACACACACACACATGCACACACAGAGTTCCTATCCTCAGTGCACTTGGGGAAAATGAGTGATTAAAGACAAATTCTGAGATGTCTAAAATTTAATGACAGGGACAGAGGATGGAGGTGGGAGAGATGAAGGAAGTGAATCTGCTAAAGTCTTGGGTAGAACTTCGAATGTATGTTGAATCCTTGACTTAAGTTTCATTGTGGCTGACCACTTGGGCCACCTCACTTTGTTGATGTGTGAACTTTCTCGACCATTAACTCCAACCAATCCAGAAGCAGCAAGCACTTCTTACGACTTCTCTCCTATCCCAAAGCTCCCCTCATTCATGTTATCCACCCTCTTATCTATCACCAGTGTAGGTTTAATGGAAATAATTTGTTTTCCTTCCCCAGATTTTGTTATAAAAATACTCCTAGCTCTAGTTCTTGCAGACGTTTTTCCAACTGCTGTGTAGCTCTGCTGCTGATAGTCTGAAGAAATGTTTCCCAGAATCTTTCCTTTTTCTGGCTACCATCTGTAATGGCTCAATAAAATTTTCTTTTAATTTTTAAAATTTATTTTATTTCAGAGGTTCCTCATTCTCTAGCACTTTGGTTTTACAGGAAACTCTTAGATAAAACTCTGAAGACCCTGACTAATACCTCCTGTCATCCCTGTCCCCCAAACCTAGGTAGCACTCTTCTGGAGAAGTTCCTTCTTCCCACAAAAGGAAACCCACTGTACTCATGGGCATGGTTTTCCCTGGCTGGGAATGGCACAGAATGGTGACTCGAGTTAACTGTCTTCAATAATAAAAATTCACCAGAAGAAGGGGAGAGGGAGAAGCAAGCAGGAAAAAAGAAACGAGGGGAGCAATGATGGATGAACCCTTCACAAGGTGAAAGATAGAATACTTAGTAAGAATATCAAAATGCATCAAAACCACAAAGCCAACTCTGCAGGAAGTTCAAGGAGAAGTCCCCGGGGCCATTCTGCACACTGGAACAGCCGCTTGCCAAGGGTGAAGCAGCTAGACCCAAGCTCTGAAGGATAAGGAGGACGAAGCTGATCTAATGGACACAGCCCTAGAGTCCCGTCCCTCTGCCCCGCTCCTGTGAGAAAAAGGACATCAGCTTCTCTTAGTGTGTCCATGGGTTTTGTTGTTTTTTTTAATGGACTTGGAGGTTTGGAGCAGTGGCTCAGTGGTCATGGCGCTTGCCTGGCATACACAGGGACTCAGGTTTGAACCCCAGCACCATGTACACAACGAAGTGTCAGAGCAACGAAATCCACATGAAAAACTAAATAAAATTGATTCTCTCTTTCTCTCTCTCTTACTGTACTTCACTCTTTAAAAAAAAAAAAAAGGAACTCGGAAAACAAAAACAAAACCCCCAAAGCTATAAAACTTAGTTACTAACTCTTCCCATCCTATCTAAAGTTTAAAAAAAATTATAGGTTATATTATGATTTGAATATGGTTTGCCCCTCCAAAGCTCATGTTGAAATTTAATCCTGATTGTGATATATTAAAATGCTAGACAAATGCCCTACCACTGAGCAACATTCCCAGCCCCCACCTCCTTCCTTTATAAAATAATTTTAATTTTGAGACAGGGTCTTGCTAAGTTGTTAAGGCTGGCCTCAAACTTGCAATCCTATTGCCTCAGCCTCTTGAGTAGCTGGGATTACAGTTGTGCACTACTGTGTCTGGAACCTTTAGGAAGTGGTTAAGGCTCTTCCCTTATGAATGGGTTAATCCACTTATGTGATTAATAGATTAGTGACTTAGTTGGTATCTCTAGAGTTGGTCAGCTGTAAAAGATAGTTTAGTCTCCTATGTGCTTTTTGACTCTATGTGACACCCTGTATTGCCTTGGGACTTTACCAGGAACAAAGCCATTACCAGATCTTGCCCACTGACCTTGGACCAGAAGCATGAGCCCAAACAAACCTCTTTTCTTTATAACTTACCAAGTCTGTGGTATTGCGTTATCAGCAACAGAAAATGGACTTATACCAGTTGGATTAGTTTCCTGCAGCTGCTATAACAAACTGCTGCAAACTTGGTGGTTTAAAAGAATAGAAATTTATTCTCACATGGTTCTGAAAGTCCAAAATCAAGGTGTTGGCTGGGCTGTTATCCCTCTGGAGCCTCTACAGGAGGATCCTTCTTCTTTCATCCAGTTTTGGGTGGGCCCAGATGATTTTTTTTTTTTTTTTTGTGATTTCACTTCAGTCTTTACTGGCTTTCTCCTCTCTGTCTCCTCTATTACTAATTAAGGACATTGTCATTGGATTTAGGGCCCACCTGGATAATCCTGCATGATCACCTGAATGATCCCAAGATCCTTGACTTAATCACATCTGAAAAGATTCTTTCTTCAAAGAAGGTGGTATCCACAAGTTCCTGGGGCTAGAACATGGCCATATTTTTGGAAGGGACCATCATTTAGTCCACTACGTATATAAATAAAGTGTTCCTTAAAAATTGGTGAAATTAAGCACAGTGTGAATTCATCAACGTCTTAAAATATAGATACATACATTTTAAGAGGGATTTCCAAGGGGCCAGGAATGTAGCTCAGTGGTAGAGTGTACTCTTAGCATTGGGGAGGTAGAGTGTACACTTAGCATTGGGGTGGTAGAGTGTACTCTTAGCATTGGGGGTGGTAGAGTGTACTCTTAGCATTGGGGGTGGTAGAGTGTACTCTTAGCATTGGGGAGGTAGAGTGTACACTTAGCATTGGGGGTGGTAGAATGTACTCAGCATTGGGGTGGTAGAGTGTACACTTAGTATTGGGGTGATAGAGTGTACACTTAGCATTGGGGTGGGGTACTGAATTCACTCTCCAGCACTAAACAGATAAACAAGGAAAAAAGTAATTTCCAAGTATTCTTTGGCTGAAATTCTCAACTTAAAATTTATCTTCTGGTCTGTGTGACTTTAACAAAGATTTTATTTTTTTATTTTTTATTTATTTTTTTTTTTTAAAGAAAGAGGGACAGTGAGAGAGAGAGAGAAAGAGAGAAACAACTTTATTTAGTTTTTCACACGGCCTTAGTTGCTCCAACACTCAGTTGTGTACGTGGTGCTGGGGTTTGAACCCGGGTCCTCATGCTTGCAAGGCAAGCGCCGAAACCACTGAGCCACCGCTCCAGCCCCTTTAACAAAGATTTTAAAAGTCACCCTTGATAAAGGAACTCTTATACAATGTTAGTGGGAGGTAAATTTGGATAATCACTATGGAAATCAGTGTGGAGGTTCATCAAAAGGCTAAAATAGAACCACCATATGATCCAGCAGTACCACTCCTCAGTACATACCTGAAGAAACTAAAGTCTGCATACTATAGAGATACCTGCGTGCCCTATTTACCTCGGCACAATTCACAACAGCCACATTAAGGAACCTGCCTAGGTACTTGTCAATGGATGAGTGGATAAAGAAAATGTAGCATATATACACAGTGGAGTATTGTTCAGCCAACCATAAAGAAGAAAGAAACCAAGTCATTTGCAAGAAAATGGATGGAACTGGAGAGTATCATGTTAAAGCAAAATAAGACTCAGAAAGACATATATGTATATATATATATCTGTATATATATATAAATATGCAGAATCTGGGTGGGGGGAGGATGACATAAAAGTAGAAGGGGATCTGTTAGAGAAGAGGAAGGGAACGGGAGAGAGGGATGGACAAGGGAAAGTAATGTGGAGTAGAAATGATCAGCTATGTTACATATGTTATGAATATGCCACAGTGAAGCCCACTATTCTGTATAATTAATATGTGCTTTAAAAAAAAAGAAAGAAAAGAAACAAGATCACCCTTTTTCTCTTCTCAGGTCAAGGAGTTCAAGAGGCTGGGGAGATATCTGAGTCATAAGCAATGATACTTACTCCTCTAGTCAGGACCTCCCTGTGTAAGGGAGGAAGAAAAAACACCTTTCTTCCTCCTTTACCCATATTAGGTTCATTGGCAGTCAGATTAGACTGGTGGAAGACAGATGAGCAAGAGAAAAATAAGTGGAAGTTTAGTTACCCATGGGGGCACACGGGGATGAGCAACTCTAAAGGGTGCTTAGAATTTGAGATTATTTGCCATCTTAACAAAGAATAATAAATGTATGGAGAAGTGACAAGACAAAGGAAAAGGGACTTAGAGCTCCTAAGGGCAAGACATTGTGGAAAGGCAAATATATAATTGGTGGTCCACTTAATAATTCTTTAACTTTATGACAGTGTGAGATTAATTCACTAGCTATCATGCTTCTAATCTGAAATGTTTAATTTTTTTCCCCAGGCTAACAATATACCATATAATATTCTTGCAGTGCTGGGCAGTGGTTACTAGCCTTAGCTCCCAGAAGCCACGGGATTGTGATGGGGACCGACCATTAACTCTGAGGTGTGCTGTGCTGGTAAGGTGGGATGTTTGGGAGGACAGGTGAATTTGATGCTAACAATATTTTCTATTTATGAAGAGTTTGAGGGAACGGGACCCCTCTCTAAGGTAAAGAGAATGGAGTAAAAGGCTAGTTAGGACAATTTGTCACGTAAGTTCTGGTGCCGTCTCCAGTTGTCTCCTGAGATTGACTTCTGTCTTTCTTTGTGGAGAAGGAGGGGGCATCTTTACACATCTGTGTCCTGCTTTTAGGCAAATAGGAGGATGATAGAGAGTCCTTCCTGTCTAGGCTTTTTCTCAGTGCCTTCAGCTCAAATTAACCTTACATCAAAGTGGCATAATCTGGGATGGCATATTATGAACTCTGTCACCAGAAATGTTTGCAAAATCCTACAAAGGCCACCTCTGTCTTGCAGATTAATTTCTCCTTCTCAGTTTACCGGTTCTGCCCAGTCATGGGTAACTTCCTACAAAGAGCCAAATATAAAATCCCCATTGTGTGATGGATCACCCATACTTGACTTGCCAAGGGATCTGACAGTGGGTCAATGGGACATGATACCCTGAAGAGCATCCTGTCACGGAAAAGCTTCATCAATCAAGGACAATGCTGCCATGCACGTGATAATCCTTCCCTCCCCACCAAAATGTAGCATAACATGTTTAATGTTTCTCCAGCTAATGATGGGAATCAAACCCAGGTGCCTTGTGCATATGAAGCACAAGCTCTATCACTGAGCTCCAGCTCCAATCTCCAAGTTTGGATTTCCTGATTAATTCAATCCATTAAGTCACTTCTGTGCCTCTGTTGTGAGCAGCGACCTACATCTCTGTAACCCTCATGTGACTCAGGATGCATGGGGTGCCAGGATGAGCCAGTAACTCTGCTCACAGAAATAAACTTCACTGGAATGGCAACCTGGTGTGCTGAAGAGAGAGCCTAGCTTAGCTTTGCCTTTTAAGCTCAGGAGGCTTTTAACAGAAATAAATTGAGTGACTCTGGAGGCCCCTGGAGGAAGAAAAATAGTTGATTTATGTTAGCCTTTTAAAACCCGATATTTGCGCTACATCCCTAATCACTAGTTTTTGCTGAAGACCCACTTAATGCTGGGCTTTGTGCCTGGTCTGCTGTGCTGCCTGCAGAAGCGTATCATTGAACGAGGGAAGAGGAAAGCGGTGAAAGATTCTAAAACACCCTGGAAAGATAACGGGTCAATGAAGGGAGGCTCCACACAAGGCAAGCTCCCCAAGTGAGTGATAAACAGAGCGTTGCTCTTTCAATCCTGTGGGAAGGTGCTGTGATGGTGCAGAAAGCAAAGACTCAAGTCTTAGGAGGCTTCCGGTTGCAATATTAAAATTACCTCCGTGGCCCATCCGGAGGCCACTTTTGCTGCTTCAAATTGGACAGTAATGAAATTGGACTCAGGGCTGTGAAAAACTTAGAAACGACTGGAAGAATAAGCAATGATGATTACACAGACACATTAATCAAGCATTTTTTCATGATTTTTCCTAAGTGCAAGGACCTCATAGGATCAATCAATTAACTGATATTTTTTGACGACGTGAATGCAGGACACAGTGATCCCTGCCTTAATGGAAATTAGGATATTGCTGAGCTGGCAATTCTGATACCCCAGAGAGCCACAGATGCCTCCTGATATATTTAATTTGAGCTAAATATATGCCAGGAGCATTAAAAAGAGCCATCCGTCAGCTGGGGTTGAAAGAGAGACACAGCCCGAGTTGGAAGAGTTCTAATAGGTCATGGAGGAACAAAGATAGGATCTGAGTGCTTTCTTCTGAGGCAGTGATTCCTGAGGCTTTGAAATGCTGGTCCAGGGAGATGCCCTGAGGAAGCAAAGGAGGAGAAAAAAAATGAAGATTAAAAAATGGGGGTGGTTATGGTTTAAATAAGCAAAACGCAGAGGCATAAGACATTCCAGTCCATAGGACCAAAAGGTGAGCCTCCCCAGGATATCCAAGGATTCAATAAAAACAAGATAAGCTCAGGAGACTGGGACAGGAAGATCAAAAGTTCAAACCAAGCCTCAGCAAGTTAGCAAGGCCTTAAGCAATTTAGCAAGACCCTGTCTGAAAATAAAAATAAAAAAGGGTTGAGAACATAGCTTAAGGGTAAAGCACCCATGGGTTCAATCCCCAGTTAAAAAAAAAATTAAAATGCAAATCATTCTCAGTTTGCAATTCAAACATCTTCTTTATAAATATGTGAAACCATATAAACTGAAAATAAAGATGCCGAGACGAAACAGACAAAGCTACTTTGGAGAGCTATGGCCTCGGCTTTTGGTCAGCAGAGACATGCGGATGAACATCAAGGACAGGCTGGCTGATCATCCCTTCTCTGAAATCCCTGGATCAAAAAGTATCTTGGTTGGAACCACTTTATGACCCAGTATCCCACTCCTGGGGATTTTCCCAAAAGAGTTAGAACCAGCATATTATAGTGATGTGGCTTCCTCAATGTTTATAGCAGCTAAATTTACCATAGCTAGACTATGGAACCAACCCAGATGCCCCTCACTCAACGAGTGAATACAAAAACTTTGGTACATATATACAATGGAATACTACTCGGCCATTAGAGAAGACGATATTATGGCTTTTGATATCAAATGGACGGAGATGGAAAGAATTATGCTCAGTGAAGTATCCCAATCTCAGAGACTCAAGGG
>PVKS010017382.1:0-42142 GCA_004027875.1 Aplodontia rufa
TTTGTTAGGTAGAACTTGACCTAGGCAAAGCCATTCTGAATCTTACCCTCCATCTTAGAACAAGATCCACCTAATTCCTAAACTCCTGACCCACCAAATCCCTAAACCTCTTGACCCACCTATCCCTAAAACCTGGACAATACTGCACCATAATGCAGAGAAAAGGACCCTTCCTTTACAACTCCCCAGCAACACCCTAACCCTCTTTTCCTCTAATCCTCTATATCTACCCTAGTCTATAAGTGGACGATGGGTTCCAGACTCTACTGGACCCCCCTCCACAGGTTTGTCCCAAATAAACCGGTTACCCTGGAGCCACCCTCACTCTCCTCTGTTTATTTCCTTCATTTGCTTTGACCGTACAGACTTCATTTGTGAGACGCTCTTTACTCAAGAGAACATTCTTCCAACTGTACCTCTTTTGGAAGTTCTGTGGAATAGCCGATGGAGCTCAGCACTGTCAGCTGGAGGTCTGCCCCTCCTGTCTAACCCTAGGCCTCTATGACTTGCTTTTGTAAGGTGCAGGGACTACCATTTTAACTTCCCTCTTCCTAAAGAGACTAAGCCAGTTGAATTTCTTTTTCTTTTGTGGTACTTGGAATTGAACCCAGGAACACTACTGTGGTGCTACATCCCCAGCCCTTTCTATTTTTTATTTTGAGACAAGGTCTATCTAAGTTGCTGAGGCTGGACTGCAACTTGTGATTCTCCTGACTCAGCCTCCTGAGTCATTGTGATTATAGGTACATACCACTGTGCCTGGCTTCCAATCAAATATTTTCTTGAGGCATCATTAAGAGCTGTAATTTACACCACTAATAATGGAACAAGACAGGCAAAGGATATTTTATTCTTCTCACTTTGGTCAAATGAGGTAACATGTTCCTGTGAAGAACCTATAGCAAGTGGGACATGGTGGTGCACACCTATAATCCCAGCTGAGGCAAGAGGATCACAAGTTTGAGGCTAGCCCCAACAACTTAGTGAGACGCTGTTTCAAAACAAAAAATAAAAAGGGGCTGGGATATGGATCAGTGGGTAAGTGCCCCTGGATTCAATTCCTGGTACCAGAGAGAGAGAGAGAGAGAGAGAGAGAGAGATCCAAAAACTCATAGCAGATACTCAGTAAATGCTGAATAAAAGAGTAAAAAAAAGAATGGAACTCAGTCACAGGGACCAGAGGTCCCTAAGGACCTCTCTCTGTTGCATCTTTCCTCTATAGAGACTACTCTGCAAACAGAACTCCAATGCCCACAAGTGATACAGGTGGCGGGTTGCTGATAACCACTTCCTGGTTGGAGAAAATTGGCCACAAACACCACAATAGCTGCCCAAGGGTAATGTGGGAATTCCAATGACAATTCTGATAAAAAGTCCAGGTCTCCTGACTATTGCCATCCTCTCTATGATCTGATTAGCTTATATTGCCTCAAATCTAGGTCGACCAGATGTTCACTTTGCTATGGACGGTTCTAGTTTATACCTATTGATGCAAATCTTCTGATATCGATGCTGGGTTCTTGTTCTACGGAGCTGAAGAATGCAGAACACCGAGGCAAGCATAGCAAGCAGTTTTATTTAGGAAAGTAAAGCAAGAAAGCAGTAAGAGTCAACAGGCTTATCTAAGGAAAGGATAGTGAGAGCAGACTTCTCCGAGAAGAAGGGAGCCTCCTAACATGGCGCCAGTCCTGTGATCCCACCCAGAGGACAGGTCCCACTTTGACACTTTCTAGGCCCTTTCTAGATGCAGCTCACAGAAGGCACGCTGCCAAGAGGTGGGGTTAGTGGACCCATGCTCACAAGTTACTGTCCATGACCTTGAGCACCGAATCCAACTATGCCTAGCCTTGACTGACCATGGGACAGCTGTCTCCCAGGCTTGGCTGCACACTGAAAGCATAACACAGCCCACGGGAAGCCTCAGAGGGAGCCTGACTGTAGCTATTCTTGGCTCTGCCTTGATAAGCACCTTTGTTAGCAGATATTTGCTTTTGAGCCACCATCAGCCAATTTCTTTCTATCAACCCTCATCATTCCATCTGCACTGACTGACCTTGTTTCCCTTCCTCACTATGGTTCCAGAGTAATTATTAACTCCCTTTTTCATTCTCAAAAAGGAAAATGGTTTGAATAATAAAAATTACTTGCTAAATCACTACCTGACATATTTTTCTTTTGTTATTTGTCTCCTTCACTGTAATTTCGATTCCATAACAGCAGAGACTGTTTTGTTCAATGCTATATCCTTAGTACTTTAAATGGTGCTGACACATAGTAGGTATTCAATAAACATTTATTGAATTATTTCATATACTTTACTTCACATACTTTATTCATTTACATATTTGCTTTTTGGTAGTGGGGATCAAACTCAGGACCTTGAATACACAAAGCACGCACACTACCAGCCCAGTTCATATATTTCAAAAGTAATGAGATTTATGAGCTGAGAATAGTATAAAGGAGCTAACACAGTGAAATGGATTTCTGTTTTAGCTCTAACTCTTTGCGTCTCTGGACCCCTGGACAAGTCCCCTAATCTCCCTGAGCTTCAGGTTCCTCCTGGATAGAACTGGGCTAATAGCAATGTCCGCTTTCGTACATTAGTACGAAAATGCCTTCGAAATGCTAAAGTGCTCTCCAAATTGTGACTTGATTTTGCTTCGACAATTACAGAAGAGTGGTTTTGTTCGAAATTAGAAGGCAGTACTGGCGAAAATGGAGGTGGTAAAGCTCATATTCAGACAGTTTTGAAGATTGGACTTAACTTTCCAATCACTTATGCTAATACCCTACACACTAGCACAAGTTTTGCGAAAGAATATTTTGCAGGACTGTGTTTAAGAGACAACTTCTTACTGATTCCTTAGGGAAAGAGGAAATAAGTCATGCTGCTCCTGAATGTATTGTTCCCAAATCCAGCCAGCTCCCTACCTTGGCCTCTGCAAATCCCAGGGCAGCTCGGGAGCTTGGGGTGGCTCTGAGGGCCCCTTTCTCAAGGGCTGTCCATCGGTCCATCCATGGCACACAGTAAAAGCCAAACCACTGCCAGTGCAGGGCTTTTTACCCTCTCCCGGGGAGTTCCCCTAGCAATCAACAAAACAAAAGGCCTAATTAGGAGCATTTGCGATTTGCCACGGACTTTAAAGTGATCCTGAGACCCTTTAGAAGGAAAGTGAGGTCTTTCCCCAGAATCCTTCTAAGCAGGAATTTGTGAAAATTTGTCTAAGGTGGCAGTCTGGCTGCTAACTCTCAGGTCTCTCCTAACAGAACTTTGACTCTTTGAAGGGGTTTCCCCTATCTAGAAAAATCTAAGTAGCAAGGCAAAGAGACATAATTTTGATAACCTGAGGCTTTGCCTTTTGCAAATGACTTTGCTGTTAAGTTTTCTATTTCCTTCCATGTATGAGGTTTTCTTTTATTCTTTTTTATTTTTAAAGGCCTGACAATTCAGAACATGTTAGTGCGCCTGTCAATTCCCTCTATAATCTTATGTATGGTGTGCAATAGGTGATTTCCTTTTTTTTATGTTTTTTTTTTAAGAGAGAAGGACAGTGAAAGAGAGAGAGACAGAGAGAATCAATTTTTATTAAGTTTTTCACATGGCTTTCATTACTCTGACACTCAGTAGTGTACGTGGGTGCTGGGGTTTGAACCCACATACTTGCGCATGCTTGGCAAGCTCTGTAACCGCCGAGCTACCACTCCAGCCCGCAATAGGTGATTTCTATGTGCTTTGCATCGCAAGAGACACCAAGAAGAGTGACATCAATATAAACTGTCTGGTTGGCCTTAGCATCACTCACAGGAAGAGAAATGTTATTGAGATACCTATTTTAACCTGTCAGACTAGCACAAACTAAGAAGCGTCAGGTGCTGTGGGTAGAGTGTGGAAATGGGCACTGTATTTAAAATACTTTCTCTTTATCAATAGGAAACCAGTTAAATGAATTATTGGTACAGTCAGAAAAAAAGAAGTTTTAAGCTGGGCATGGTGATGCATGCCTGCAAACCCAGAGACTCAGGGGTTGAGGCAAGAGGATCACAAGTTCGAGGTCAACCTCAGCATTTTAGCGAGGCTTTAAGCAACTTATTGAGATTCTGTATCAAATTTTTAAAAAATAAAGAAAAAATGTCTGGGATGTCACTCAGTGTTTAACAGCCCCTGGATTCAATCCTCAGTGCCAAAAACTAGGGGAAGTTTTGTATGGAATAATCTGTCAAATGGATCATGTGCTAGAAGAAAGAACAAAGGAGAACTTGTGCAGTTTGCTACCATAGTTTTTAAATGAGGGCTGATAGGTTGCAGAAACAGATACAAATAAATGCACATAAAACATCTCTAAAGTGACACCCACACAACAACAAACTGCCCTCAATGAGGGGAACAAGGAGTCTGGGGCAAGGGCAGAGGGAGGCTTGTTTCTATACCCTTCTGCTGCCTTTTGAGCTCTGCATGATGAATAAGCAATTATGTACTCAAAATAAGCAAGTAAGTGAGTCTTGGATGGTCATTGGTGTGTTCTAGAACTTTCCACTCCAGGTACCAATTGGACTATTCCCAATTTCCATAATTTTAATATAAAGAGATTCCATTGCATTTCTCAAGTGGCATCCATTACAGAATTCATATAGAAGTTTAATATTGATTTAATAGCATCTGTCAACAAAACGACATTCTAATTACTTTTTCTTTCTCTTTCTTTTTGAGACAAGGTCTTATTATGTTGCACAGGCTGATCTGAAACTCAGGGCTCAAGTGATCCTCCTGCCTCAGCCTCCTGAGTAAGACTACCTGTCCCTGCCATTGCACCCAGCTTAATTTCTTAATTCTATAAGAAAAATAAAAATAAGATGGACCTAGAGATAACCTTAAGGTGCCTGGAATCAGAAATCCATCTCTAGAACCAGATACTAATAGTTGATCCAATAGATGATAACCATATACCAAATGATTGCATATTTAAAGCAGAAATTAAGTTTGCTTTCACATCTCTCCTTTAAAACCATTTCATGAGTCATTGTTGTATCTGACCTTTATGACTTTTAGTTTATATTTATCAGGTAGCCTCACAGTGCTTATTTCCTATGTCTAAACTGAGTATTTGAGCCTTAGAATCAGACTGAGTTCAGATTCCACAGCTGCATTTACTAGCTCTGTGACATTAAGCAGGTTACTTAATCTCTCTGATGCTTGGTCCCTCATTTATGAAATGCGATAGTCCCAAGCAAGATCATTCATGCGGAAGTCATTGTGGTGGCTGGCGGTTGGGTGAGTTTGCCATAAAGGGGTAACCATCCTTGGTCAATGTTTTAGCTCCTTGGTCTAGCTCCTTAACTGAATTTTTTCTTTTTATTTCATTTGTCCTACTGGAGATTGAACCCTGGACCATCACACATGCTGGGCAAGCATTCTACAACTGAGCTAAACCCCACCGTTATAAAAGTTTTTATTTTTGAAACAGGATCTTCCTGAATTGCCCAGGCAGGCCTTGAACTTGTAATTCTGCCTCAGTCTTCTGAGTTGCTGGGACTACAGGCATGTGCCACTGTACCTGGCTTCTCCCTAACTTAATTATAAGTGACATCAGAGCAGCCACTTTTTAACCAGGTCTTTGATCACAGCTATTAGTGCTGAAAAAATGGTGAGCAGTAGATAAAGGCAGACAAGTTCCTAGATCTGAGACACAAGGACCTCAAAAGACCTTAGTTTAGGTCCTGCCCTGGTATAGGTAAGACTTCAGTCCCATTTTATAAAATGTAGAAACGGTCCCTGAGTGAGTCAAGTAACTTAGATTTTTACCTTCTCACTTTCAAGCACAATTCTTTTGTTGGTAGAAAAGTACAAAATTTCTGGGTGTGGTGGCACACACCTGAAATTGCAGTGATTTGGGAGGCTGAGACAGGAAGATTGCAAGTTCAAGGCCAGCCTCAGCAAGTTAGCAAGACCCTGGCTCTAAATAAAAAGTAAAAAGGGTTGGGGATGTGACTCAGTGGTAAAGTGGCCCTGGGCTCAATCCTCAGTACTACAAAGAAGAAAAAAGTACAAAAACTAATCGAGAGCTGGGCCTGGTGGCTCACACCAGTAACACCAGCTGCTGAGGAAGCTGAGATAGAGGATCGCAAGTTGGAAGGCAGCCTGGACAATTTACTGAGACCCTGTCTCAAAGCAAACTTTTTTAAAAATAATAAAAGTTAATTGAGGGCTGGAGTGGTGGCTTGGCCATTACGGTGCTTACCTGGCTTGCACGAGGGTGTGGGTTCAAACCCCAGCACCACATACACAAAGAAGTCTCAGAGCAAAGAAAGCCACATGAAAAACTAAATAAAATTGATTCTCTTTCATTGTCCCTCTCTCTTTAAAAAAAAAAAAAGCTAATTGAGTGTATTTATTCTTTCACATGACATCCAAATCAATCTCTTCCTTTTCTTGTTTTATCTTGATTAGATTATCTCCTTTTTCATGATCATTTCTAAGACATGATGAGAAAAACATCCTCTTTGTTTTTATGAAATGAGATCAGAAGGGGGAGTTGCTGAAGACAGGGAGTTCTGCCTTTATCTTCCTGTCTGGGACTTTAGTTCTTCCCTGAAGCAAGGAAGACAGGACTTCCTGTCTGTGGTTTGGGCAGTCAACAACTTTGAGGGGTATTCTGGACTGATGCCAATCCGCTGGACCACAGGTGGGAATCAGAATGTTCCATCTCTTGAGAAGCCTGGTGTGTTAGTCGGCTTTCCATTGCTGTGACAAAATACCTGAGAGACACAACTGAAAAAGGAGAAATGTTAGTTTTGGTTCATGATTTCAGACATTTCCATCCATGGTCACTAGATTCCATGACATGATGGAAAATATGTAGTGGAGCAAAACTGCTCACCTCACAGTGGCTGGGAAGCAAAGAGAGAGGAAAGGATGATACCTTTCAAGGGCATAACCCATTAACCTATTTCCTTCATCTAGTCACCTCCTAAAGTTTCCATCACCAATAGAACCATCATCAGTTGGGGACCAAGTTTCCAAAATAAAAGCTTTCTGGGGATATTTAAGATCCAAACCATAACACCTGGGATAAAAAATAGTCTGCAATGTTATCACAATGGATCCAAACCAGTTACTACTGCCACGGTTACCATTGTCATTGTCACATCGCTGCACTTGATTGAAGTCCAAGAAATTATGTTTTATTTCATCTACATCGGTACACTTTTTCCTATATTAATGCAGAGAAATTGAAAAGAAGGATTTTTAAAAATCCAGCTTCTTTAAAGCAGATCCAAGCCGGGTGTAGTGCCACAAGCCTCTAATTCCAGCTAATTAGGAGCGTGATGCAGGAGGATCACAAGTTCAAGACCAACCTGGGCAACTTAGCAAGACACTATCAAAATAAAAACTAAAAAGGGCTGGGGACATAGTTAGTGGTAGAGTGCTTGCCTAGCATATATGAGACTCTGAATCTGATCCCTAATATTAAAAATAAAAGGGTATCCAAAGCCACATATTACTACCCTTCTCCATCTTTCTTCGGTCAGGTTAATTTTCAGGCACTCACGGGAGTAAGAAGCATTTCACATTTGGGTCCCTGCTACCTCTGCAGTATCATCTGTCTTCACCCTGACACACTTAGCCACTCTCAAACCACACTGCCTCATGTCAATCCCCCAAAGCACCATCACCAGAATTTGATAGTTTATGTGGTGGGACTGGACTAGAACGCCAGCACTTGAATCTTAGATCTTCCAATCATCCAAGGACCTTGGACAAGTTTCCAAAACTCTTATGGTTTTCTGTGGCTCACAGAAATATTTCTATGTTGGAAACATTCATAAAGTAAGTGTACTAACAGTACATGCTTCATGGAGTTTGGAGCAGGAGGTAAGTTTATATGTACTTCAAAGAGTGCTGTGCAAATAGTAAGTGCTCACGATATATTAGCTGTTATCCAAATCCAGGATTTAAGAAAGCCCAATCCGATGTTGTATGCCTATAATCCCAGCAACTCGGGAGGCTGAGGCAGGAGGATTGCAAGTTTGAGACCGGCCTCAGCAATTTAGCGAGGCCCTAAGCCACTTAGACAGAACTTGTCTGGGGAAAAAAGAAAAGAAAAAAAAAAAAAGGGAGAGGGGGACTGGTGGCATAGCTTAGTGGTGAAGTGCCCCTGGGTTTAATTCTCAGTAAAAAAAATTTTTAAAAAGTCTAGGAGTTTACCTTTGCTGTTCTATACCTAGAACACTCTCACTTTCCATGTGTGCCTCTTTGCCTTTTATTCATCGCTTAGATTTCAGTTTAAGAGTTATTTTCCTCCAGGAGTCTTTCTCTGAATGCCATACTCAGACAAGCCAAGGCAAGGTGCCCCTCCTTGGGGCTTCTCTAGCTCCTCGCTGTCCATTATGCAGAGCTTGCATAACAGCCGTTATGCTATCCATTATGCTTGCCTGCCTGGCTTCCCATTACACAAGTTTCACAAGGACAGCAATTTTAGTGGGCTCGTCATTACATCTGTAGCACCCAGTCAAGGGCTTGGCACAGAATAGGCCATCAATATTTGCATAAGGTAGAATGCATGGGAACCTTCTCCCTTCCAGCTGTACTCTGCAAATGTCTAGGAATAAAATTCCCCATTGGAAGGCCTCCTGACATTCAAAAATGGTGAGCCAATTGCAGATGATCAGCTAGGGTAGACCTTGAAATGGATTTAAAACTTGAAAAAAATATGAACGTAGATTGTACAGATAAAACACTATCAAAATACCCTGGGTAGAAAAGTACTTAGTCCTCTGTGTATTTTGGATCCTGCTGGTTGTTATTTTGACAGATATTAGCTAATTCCCATCCACAGAGGTGAATAAATACATTCATGGTAGCGAAAGGGGGCGGTGGCGTTGGAACCTGATCCTGTGGGTTTTCTGCACAGTGAACCTGCTGTCTTAACCTTCCCTTGTTCCTTGACTGTCCTGTAGTCCTTGCTCTTATCAGAAAGAGTGTGACCTCAGGAAGAGAGGCTTGGCATGAGCACTCAATGGATCCAGGCTTTGGTTTCCTTGTTGTTGTAAGAACTCAAGTTCCTCGACCTGATTTTTAAAGTAACTGACAAAAAAGCCTCTTACTTGGTGAGAACCTAGCAATATGGTTTTCTGTCCCCAAACTTCCAAGTATGGTTTTAATACCCTGATATGTCTGTTCATTTGTTTAAGAAGGTGACTTTCTAGGCAATTAGCAGGACACCACGTTATAATCTTGCCCCGTGTTGTCTTTGCGCTGAGTTTTCTCTCTGGCTTCCGTACAAGGAGCACCAACATTTCCCTTAAGTTGCCGGTTTGCTTTTCTTCCTCAATAGCATAACTAATCGCCTTTTCCTTTTCAACCTGGTCACTACAAAACGAAGAGCCAGAGCTACCTTTCCCCGTTAAAACTGCTTTCCAAAACTGAAATAGAAATGAATGCGACAGGCAGAATTCTAGTCTCTTGGAGATTATCTAGTCACTTACTTATTTATTTATAGTGCTAGGGATTGAACCCAGCTACATTATCAGCTCTTTTACATACATAATTACATACACAATAAGTGTATATATATATATATATATATGTATGTGTATGTCTGTGTATATATGTGCCAGGGATTGAACCCAGGGATGCTTAACCACTGAGCCACATTTCCAGCCCTTTTTAAATTTTGTGTCAGGGTCTCACCAAGTTGCTTAAGGCCTCAGTAAATTGCTGCGGCTGGCTTTGAACTTGCAACCCTCCTGCCTCAGCCTTCTTAGTCACTGGGATTACAGGTGTGCAACACCACACTCAGCTTTATTTTATATTTTGAGACAAGGTCTTGCTAGGTTGCCCAGGCTGGCCTTCCTCCTGCCTTAGCCTCCCCAGCAGCTGGCCTGCACCAGCACACCCAGCTGCTCCTTATTTTTCAAATAAGAAAGCTAACATGAACTGACATGAACTGAGAAAGTGCAGAGCTGGGGGCGCGCCCTGTAGCGTGCGCAGCCTCTCCCTTGCTATTTCTCGATTCTTACTCACCTGGACCTCACTTTACTCGCTTATTGCTAATAGATCTTGCTTAAATAAAAACCACATCAGTACTGAAACTTTCACATTCCACCATTTTTTCCTCTTGCCCTGTCCTTAAAGCAAGAAACAGATGCCTCTGTGAGCGCTGGTCAAGTGCTCTGTGGAGCCGGGCTGCTTGCAGGACAGGTGATCTAGGCAGCTGGCCACTGGCAGGCCGGGAGGAAGGGCCGCAGCCTGAGCAGTGGGTGTCCCTCCCAAGTCCTATTCCATGGCACTCCTCACCCTGCCTCCAAGGCGAGGACACAAAGCTTATTGTTTTCTTTGGGGACCTTTTGCCACATTTCCCACTCACTGTTCTTTGAAAATGAACCACCAGAGTCTGGTCATTACAGCTTCATTAACTATTCCTTGTAATTGCACCAGCCATAATTAATTCATTTGTTACTCACATGGGTGACATACGGACACTTTAATAGATTTGCCTCAGGGAATTACACATATTAAATGATATTGATGGTGCTTTTTGAAAAGATTCAAAGGGGAACCGTAATAGGAACTAATTTGGTGCAAGTAGCTATGAGTTATTATAAAGATGAAGTTAGTTTTTAAAAATCCCTCAACTCTTTTGGATGAGAACTAGAAAATGAATAAAGTTTACCTTCTTCCTTCTGCCATATGTATTTCTACTCTATAATTTAGAGTTCCAAAATAAAGTCATTCTGATAATATAGACAGTGTACTCACATTATTTAAGTAAATAGTAGTTGAATTAACTGCAAGTTAAAACCTTTACACCTTCCTCATTTCTTTCTTTCTTTTTCAGAAATCACTGGTATTTTAACATTGTACTGCTCAGCTGCATTCGTCATGTTTAATTTATGTTAGAGTTCTTTTGTGATAAGACCAAATTCTTTTTTAAATGAAATTGGTTCATTCTAGGCAAAATATTGGTGACTCAAATATTGCACGCTCTCAAATTATGCATAATCCATCCCCTGCCCCTGGGTCCAACATACACATCCTTCGACTGCAACCTGCCCCCCCGCCCCCTTTTAGTAGGGCTGAATGAGAATTTCACGATGCTGAATCTCTAACCAAATACTTCATTGTTTTTTAACCACATACTTTAATCATTGGTTATCTGGTGGAAACATCAAGCCTGTGATGACAGACACACAATAAAGTGGCAGAATTGAGGCAATTATCTTTAACTTCAGGTTAAAAACGAAACAACCAGTTTTGTCTGAAATACCGGAATCATGGGAGGGAAAAATAAATGTCACTTTGGCTAGTGTTATTCCTATAATTGGCTTAATTCCCACTTGACTGTAAGTGGAATCAGAGACATACAGAAATTTAGTCTCTTAGAGATTATCTAATCCAACCTCCTTATTTTTCAGATGAGAAAGCAGAGACCCTCAGAGGTTAAGTGCCCTACCTCGGTCATTATCCGGTGGTGGCAGAGTCTGGTTCTGGGATTGCATCTCCCACCTGAGCACGCATCCAACTGATGCCATCTTGTCCTGGGGCTCCATTGTCCCTGGAAATAAAAAATACGGTACCAGCCTGTAGCCAGCATCATAAACATCAAATGAAGACAGCAAAATGCCGCTGAAGGCAGCAGTTCACCTTGGCTGAGTATCAAATAACTTTTTGTGTACCTGTTCTAATAAAACTAAAATAATCAGCTTTCAAGAATAAACAGGAGGGGAGCCAGGCACAGTGGTGCATGCCTGTAATTGCAGCGACTTGGGGGCTGTGGCAGGAAGATCACAAGTTCAAGGCTAGTCTCAGCAACTTAGTGAGACCTTGTCTCTAAATAAAAAATAAAAACGACTGGAGATGTAGCTTAGTGGTAAAGCACCCCTGAGTTCAACCCCCAAATTATAAAGAGGGAATACATTTGAGGCTGGGGGCACAGCTCAGTGGTAGAGCACTAGTCTAGCACATGCAAGGCCCTGGGTTCGATGCCCAGCAGCACATTAAGTAAATCAACCTATAAACTAGAGTCTTCACAAAACAAATGAAAAACCATTCCCACCATTCCTCAGAGGTGCCCAGTGATAGATAAATCTAAAACAAAACAAACACAACAACAACAAAATAAATCTTTTAAGAGCTATAGTAAAACTCAGGTCCCGGACCTTGCAAGAGCTTAGAGCCTGGCTGGGTTTCAAAACACATGGAGTTGGGGCTGGCGCAGTGGCTCAGTGGTTACAGTACTTGCCTGGCATGCACGAGTACATGGATTCAAACTCCAGCACCACGCACCACGTACACAACAAAGTGTCAGAGCAATGAAAGTCACATGTCTTGCATGTCTTGTCTGTCTTTCTCTCCCTCTCTCTACTTGTCCCTCTTTCTTTAAACAAACAAAAAATAAAACAAAAAACCTGGAGGTGGATTCTGTTTGAGGATCTGTAAACAAAACACTTTACATCCCACCACTAGGAAGAGCCCTCACCTAGGTTCTGTTCCCGAGATTCCAGCCAGTTCAACGTGGCTTTTCAAACTCCCAGGGCACTGACTTTGACAAGCACATACCCTTTGTTTTTGAAACAAGCTAGTTTTTGTACTTCTGCCAAGGGTGCTTTCTGTTGTAAAGACAGCCCAGGGTACCAGCTGTGTGGTTCACCTGCCATCTCTGCCTTGACCTTCAGCATACCATGTTTTTGTTTGTCTTTTGCATTTCTGGGTCAGGATTCCTTCTATTTTCAGAGCCTGGAGGGTGGGTGGTTAGTGTCAACTACCCAGGGGAGGTTATGGTCCTGCATTCTACTGGCTAGAACGGAGGACCCAGACTGAGGTCAAAATTATTATGTGGAGATTAAACTGTAGAATTTAATTATGTGTTCTGTTGCTCCTGGTACGTTTATTAATTTAGCAGTACAAACTGACTGGAGCTAAACAAGCAGGACTGATTAATTTGCAAAGACATCTAGGTAACAGATGTGATCAAAGTGGAGACCTGATCCTGTTAGATTGAAATGTGTTGTTTTGTGCTGCATGAAGGACATGGAGCAGCATGGTTTATCTTTATCAATGCTCTCCTCTGAAGGAGGGGAACAGGCTTGCAGATACTAATCAGGGCTGAGGCCCTGCCACTCAATAATTACCCACTGTCTCATCATAATCCCGGAACTAAGCCCCTACCCAATCCATCTGGGACCCTTTTCCATCTATTGCACAGCTCAAGAATATGTGTGTAAGCTATTACCTCTGGTTGTGCTATCTGTCCCCTGAGAATAGATTCATGGCAGTGACCAATTAGGTTGCAGTGTTCTCTTTCCCCCTTTGCTTCCAAATCATCCTGTACCTCTCAGCACTGGTAATGAAGCACAGATGCATCAGGGTACAGAAAGTCACTCGCTCACCTATAAAAGCTGTCTTGCCACAGTCGCTGATAAGCGTCATGCGATTCTTAATATTGCGGGGGGCTTTGAAAAGAGGATGTGGCAAGACCACACCTCTGCACCTTGAGGCTTCTCTAAGCCACTCTCAGCCTTCTGCCAGGAACAAATCACACACCGAGGAAAATGCTCCTGACCCTAATCCAGAAACCAAACAGCTGAGAAATGACGAAAGCCAACGTGGGGATAATCGAATCCTGGATTCCTGAATGAGGACCCAAGACTGTGCCATGGTTAAAAGCACGGAACTCTGAAGTCCAAGAGACTTGGGCTAAAACAGGTTCTGCTTTTGACCAGCCAGCCAGTCACTGAGCCTCTCGGAGATTTCATTTCACCCCTGGTAGAACAGCGTCTGCCTCATGGAGTTGCTGTGAGAGTTACTGAGCCCCTTCATGTGACGCACTCGACTTTACAATGGGCAAAACCTCAATCAAAGCTAGTTAGTCCTATTTCTTTCTGAATTCTTGTCTTATTTTTAGCCAACCCCGCCTCCAATCTAGTTCTTGATCAAACTGTGCAAACCAGCCACTACTTATTTGAGGCGTATGCATTACCTCTTCCCAAAGGAAGTACACATTCCTGAAGGGGAAAATCCATGTCTTTTTTAAAATGTGTATGTCCCACAGATGACGGTTAATAAACGCTTACTAATTCTTACACTCCAACTGAAGAACGCCTCATAAAAATTCTTCAGAAAGAAGTGGGAAGGTGAGAAGGGCAATCTGTTTAACAGCCGAATAAGGAAATGGAGATAGTGCTGTCAATGGAGTCACCAACGGAGTTGCTGTTATCAGTGGTACAAATTCACCATTATCAGAGGTAGAATTTCAACCATTGCCGGAGGAGCCTGCAGAGCCACCTTCAGGCAGCACCAACTCCAGGGTGCTGATCTGGGAAAAAAAACAAAACAAAACAAAACCATTCTAACCCTTTTCAGTGTACACTGTGTCAGGGCACAGGTCCAGCTCCTAATTTGCCAGGACCCCATTTCAGATCTTTGCTGATCCTGACAGGGTTTTAATTAGTTAAGTCTACAACTTGGCTCTTCTTATTCTTCTCTGGCAGAGAAGGAAATACACTAAAATGTGAATGTTTCACATTTACACTTCCAAAACCCTCGGATGAACTACCCTTTGGAATTTATACCAGCAGCTCTGACAGCTGTTTTCTATTTATTTCCACAATTGGCCCATTTCAATTTAGGACTTTTATTCATTATATTAGCAAATATTTGTGAAAGGATCAGGCATGGGATGAGGTATGTTTGTCAGGATTGTAATTAAGGTGGTATGTGCACCAGGATTAGAGGACAGGGATGAGGCGGATCTCAACCCACAGTAGCTGTGTTACTTTGAAAGACAGACAGACCTCTCTGGGCCATACCTGGCCCACAGATACATGTATGTGTTGTACTTGTTTCTACCATTCCAACAGGTAGGTAAGAAAGAACAAATTTGAACAAAAATTTTAAAAGCCTAATACATTAGCTTTTGGCAAATTCCTTGCCTTCAGCATATCCACATACGCTCTTATTTTTAAGATTGATTTTTTTGAAATATAATTTTAAGGTTTTTTTATTTTTTATTTTTTTGGTATTGGGGATTGAACCCAGGGGCATTTATCCACTGAGTCACATCCCATCCCCTATTTTATTTTTTATTTTAACATAGGATCATGCTAAGTTGCTTAGAGCCTCACTAAGTTGCTGAGGCTGCCCTTGAATTTGTGATTCTCTGGCCTCAGCCTTCCAAGTTGCTGGGGTTACATTCATGCACCACTGTGCCCCTGATATATAATTTTAAGAATTATAATTTAATTTTAAGAAATTTCTCAAAAAAAAGTTTTTATACATGTGATAGGCCTAGATCTGGGGAAAAGAATATAATGAAACCCCATTCTTTCTCTTTCCATCAAACGGAAAGCTCTCTGGGGCTCTAAGCATTCTTTTTACCCTTTTCAAATTTTGTAACTAGTTTTTTCTTTTCTTTTTCTTTCTTTCTTTTTTTTTTTTAACATTGAAGAATGAACCCAGGGCCTTGCACATAGTAGGCAAGCACTCTACCACTGATCAATGTCCCCAGTCCTTTTTATTTTTTACTTTGAGACAATGTATCTCTAAGTTGCTGAGGCTGATCTCAAACTTATGATCCTCCTGCCTCAGCCTCCCAGATTGCTGGGATTACAGGTGTGCATCACACCTGACCTTGTATTTAACTTTAAAGTCAGTCTACTGGAAGGAAGGATGCAAAATACATCTTATACTAAACGGTTCTGTTATTTAAGGTGCAATAAAGCAGTTTGGTATTAGAAAAAAGCTTGAGTTTATATGGTTTATGTGGGGTTTTTTTGTTTTTTGTTTTTTTGGTAGGGGGTACCAGGGATTGAACTCAGGGGTGCTTAACCACTGAGCCACATCCCCAGCCCTTTTTATTTTATTTTTTAATTTTGTAACAAGGTCTCTCTAAATTGCCTAGGGCCTTGCTAAGTTGCTGAGGCCAGTTTTGAACTTGCAATCCTGCTGCCTCAGCTTTCCAAGTTGCTGGGATGACAGGCATGCACCACCACTCTTGTCTGGTTTTAATTATTTGTGATACATCCAATATTTGAGCTCTCACCAGCTAAAGTTATCCATGAGTGGTATTTTGTCTCTGCAGGGCTGCACGGCTGTGTAACTGGGCCTGAGCCCACTCCCTGGGGAAGTCGAGCCTCTAGTCTCTGTTCCCCTCAGGCATCCCCCAGCACCACCTGTGAACACCCAAAGTTTTGCAAAACAAGGATGCAGAGCTTATTCGAGCATGCAATATAGACTCACTTATAAGTAAACCCCATTATGCCATTGAATGTCTTACATCTAGGAATCTGTCCACACTCATGGGTTCAAACACCTCTGGCTCCCCACCAGGATAGTCAAGTCTGCTAGAGTGGGTAAACAGGCTGTGAGGCTACGCGTCTCCCCAGGGCATCAGCCCTCTAAGGGACCAGGAGCTCGCAACGGCTGACTGACAGCAAGGCCCCCTCAATAGAGACCACCAGAAGCTTTTCACCATCCTCATCTCGCTCATCCCCTGAGCAACTAGTGACACCCCAGACCGCTTTCCGTGTCCAACAGATCCCTGGCTTCTGCGGCATGACCTTCCCAGGGTCTTTCTCCTCCTGGTCCTCTATGTGTGTTTGTTAATCCTCCATCTGTTTCTTTCTAAATTTAAACCCTCTACTGCTTATTTATTCCTGTGTCCTTAATATTGTCCACATCTAGAACTTGGGAGTCTCCTTCCCTGATCCTGACCACCCCCTGGCTCTGATTCTGGATTACCAGTGTCTTCCAGCTGTTCGTGTCTGGAAGAAACCTCATCTCCTGGAAATCAAACAAGCCCCAAACAAGCCTGCTGATGCCCCCCAGGCCCCTCTTAGGAAGGTATTTCCTCTTCAAAACAACAGCATTTTGCTTCCAGCAGTGGGGCCACACAATTTGACACTCGCCTTTTCTCTAATTGCTTACTTTGTGAGTCTGTTTTGCCTCCTGACTAGATTGCAATATCTTTGAGGGAGGAGGCTCTGCAGAGTGGGAGGCCCCTGGAGAGTCCCTAATAGGTGCCAAATGCAAAAAGGTTGAAGTCACCAATTGAGAAAATCCGCACAAAATACACTGGAGCTTTTGGCCTGTATAAAATCAGCATGCTGTTTCTCCTGGGAGAGGTTCACAGCACATAATTTTTAGTTCCTATTCTCCCCAATGCTCAAGTTACTCCAGGAAGCAATTTGGAGTGAGAGAAAGGCATGGGTCCTGCTGAATTTATGGAAACAAAAGTGTTCTAAAATGTCTTCCATAAGAAAACTTAACTTCCATATTCCGGTGACATAGAAA
This sequence comes from Aplodontia rufa, assembly GCA_004027875.1. NCBI lineage: Eukaryota > Metazoa > Chordata > Mammalia > Rodentia > Aplodontiidae > Aplodontia > Aplodontia rufa. The sequence goes on from PVKS010017382.1 coordinate 17,291, forward strand.
ACGTCCCACAATCTACGGACAAGGTATAAATCCCTTTCTGAGGTAATACAGCATGGGGGAGAGGGCAGACCTGAGTTCAAATCCAACCTGAGCTGTTTACTTTCTGTGTATCCTTGAGAAAGTCACGTAATCTCTCTGAGTTTCAATTTCCTATAAAAATGGAAATATGATTATTTCAGCACAGCCCAGAGGTGCATGCCTGCAATCCCAGCAGTGTGAGAGGCTGAGGCAGGAGAATCACAAGTTGAAGACCAGCCTCAACAACTTAGTAAGGCCCTAAGCAACTTAGCAAGACCCTGTCTCAAAATAAAAAGTAAAAAGGGTGATGTGGCTCAGCAATTAAGCGTCTCTGAGTTCCATCCCTGGTACCAAAAAACAAAATAAAAACAATAAGGAACCCCCCCCAAAAAAGACTTTCACAGGATTTATGTAAGGATCACCACTAATAATAATGCATTGTGGTACAAATAAACAGTTCGAGGCACAGATGGGTTCTTAATGAACAATGATTGTTACTTATGATGATGATGATCATGAGGAGGAGGAGGAGGAGGGCTTTGGAGACCAGGTCTAGGACAAACATGTCCACAGAGAGGCCCTGGTATCTGTGTGGCACACTGTACCTGCTCAGGTCACCATGGTTAGAGTCCTGCGAGTCATCGCCATACACAGCGGCCTGCAGGTCGAATGCAGTGCCGTCTTTCTTCCTGCCACGCTGGGCACAGTGTGCCCTACTGCAGAAGAGCTGCCAAGCTGTCTGAGTTTCCATTACAAGCGAAAACCATGATTCTCAGCTTCTCAGGTGACTTTTTTTTTTTAATTGTGAAGTTTTTCCTCGTTGGGCAGAAACATCCACTGAAAGATGAAGTCTTTGGAAGGGCTGAGTGTACTTGCAGATAGGAGGTCTCTGGAGTGATTATTCCTGAGTCAGATTTTTATAATGTCTGTGGTGCTTTTGGTCAGTTCAAGAGTTTCTAAAACTTCTTTTAATTCACTATAATTAAAAAAAAATATTTAACTCCAGAGGCTGGGGCTATGGATCCAAAACAGAAAGCTTGCCTTGTCACTCAGTTCGGTCCCCAGGACCATGACAAAAAAAAAAAAAAAAAAAAAAATTAAACTTCAAATGACAAAATGGTTTTGTGTCTCTACAAACCTTTGTAATCACTGGATCCTAGCCAGCAGATTTAGTATAAGAGTAAACAAGGGCCAGGAGTGGTGGCACAAAACTATAATCCAATGACTCAGGAGGCTAAGGCTGGAGGATCACAAAATCAAAGCCAGCCTCAGCAACTTAGCAAGGCCCTAAGTAACTTAGCAAGACCCTGTCTCAAAATAAAATTAAAAAATAAAAATAAAAAGGACTGGGGATGTTGCTCAGTGGTTAGGCTCTGCTGCGTTCAATCCCTGGTACAAAAAAACAAAACAAAAAAAGTAAGCAAGAATGGAATATGAAATCATAATCTGATCAGCAAATTTCCATTCTTGTTTTTGTCTTCTTCCCAGTTCATAGACATTTTCAGTACTGTGAATGCTCCATTAGATCCTACAAAGACTCCCTTGGAGTTAGAGAAACAGCTAAGGGTGCCCTTGATGTGATACAGATCGGCCATCTCAGGCTCACAGTGCGTATTATACGGTCTGGTCTATAAAAACACAAACATGGGATTCCACCAGCAATCTTGGGTGTGCTGGCTTGTTCACTACTCTTATATTGTCCTATCCATTTATCTGCTATATTCACCTTTAAGAAATCACCTGGCTGGGTGCAGTGTTATACACCTGTAATCCCAGACACTGGGGAGGCTGAGGTGGGAGGATTGCAAGTTCAAAGCCTGCCTCAGCAACTTAGTGAGAACCTGTCTGAAAATAAAAAATAAATAAAAAATAAAAAGGGTTGAGGATGTTGCTTAGTGGTTAAGCACCCCTGGTTCCCAAAAACAAAATAAAACAAAATAAACAAAAGACAGGTTACCTGTTTGTATCCAGTCTTCTCCCTACCTCTTAGTAACAACAGGCAAGCAAGGCTCGGTCACGGGCATCACTCGGTCAGTTTTTGGAAGATTTCCAACCGAACATGTAGCCATTGTCATCTTATCTAGCCAGTTCCCTGGTCAATTGGGTTTGTACCAGGAAAATCCAGTCCTTAATCACAGGGAAGTCTCTTCTAGGTCATACCGCTCTGAAAAATACACGTCTTGATATTGCCTGGCTAAACGTTCTTCATGAAGAGACTCAGAAGTTTACTTCAGGGGCTGGAAGTAGTGGGTCAGTAGCAGGAGCACTTGCCTGGCTATGCAAGGACCTGGGTTAGAACCTCAGCACCATATACACAACTAAGTGTCAGAGAAACAAAGACCAGATGGAAAATGAAATAAAAAATAAAATCGATTCTCTCCCAAATAAATTGTCACTCTCTTCTTCTTGTTTTTTTTTTTTTTTTTTTTTGGTTCCAGGGATTGAACCCGGGGATGCCTAACCACTGGGACACATCCCCAGCCCTTTTTATTTTTTTTATTTTGAAATAGGATCTTGCTAAGTTGCTTAGGGCCTCACTAAGTTGCTGAAGCTGGCTTTGAACTTGTGATTCTCCTGTCTCAGCCTCCCAAGCTGATGGGATTATAGGCGTGTGCCACCATGCCCAGCCTGAAGTGACTATTGAAGGACAGATGAGAGGTGTTTGGTTTAATCATTGAGCCTTGTGGTTGAGGGATATTCTAAAATGGTTTATGAGGATTTTGTCAGCCCAGTTGAGTTAGTGTTGAATTTTCTATTTGCCTGGAACTGCCAATTTACCATCTGCTGTATTTGAATAATATACAAAATGCACAATCTAATTTGTAAGCCCTTTACCATCTTAGTCAATGTACAGTAGATGCTGCCCGCTTTGGTCTACAGACTGAGTTGCTAGGGGTTTGGACTCACTGTCTTTGTTTCTTTCCTTGCCTAATGACTCTTTCTGGTTTCTGATTATGTTCCTCAACTTTGCTCTGATAGAGAAACATGCTTATTGGGGGCCAGCCTGGGGCATTTGTTAAACTTTAAGGTTCTAATCTGATGGCTGCCTTTAGTTTTCCATTTCTCTCTCATGGACTGCTATCTCATTGCCTCTGATAAGATTAAAATCTTCTCCCTTAGAAAGTGCGACAGCAAGCTGAGTACAGTGGCACACAGCTATAATCCAACGGCTGGGGAGGCTGAGGCAGGAGGATCACAAGTTCAAAGTCAGTTTCAGCAATGTAGCAAGGCTTTAAGCAACTTAGCTTAAGACCCTGTCTCAAAATATAAAGAGCTGGGGATGTGGCTCAGAGGTTAAGTGCCCCTGGGTTCAATCCCCAGTATCCCCCCAAAAAGTGTGATGTTAAGTCCGAATCCCACCAAAGTTGAGTTCCCTGCTTAACCCTCAGAGTGAGAGGGAAGCTTACACAGGACTGAGAAGCGATATGGGTGAATTTCCCTGTCTGCGGAGCAGAGTGCAAATCCTGAAATATATGGTAGCCCATGTAAGAATGTGTTCAAAACTCTCACGTCTGCCTTTGCAGACAGGAAATGTCTCCATCACATTTCCCCAAGTCAAAACCCACTGATGTATTGTTGTCCAAGGAAATTCATGGACTGATGTGAATTTCCCAACCATTAAATAGTAGAATAAGCATCCTATAGATTCCAGAACTGTTAAAACCCTCCCCAAACAGTCAGCGGGTTCTGGCAGGTTAGGATTGTGCATGTCCAGTAAGCCTGCCTAAGAAACACTTTCCCCTGATTGACAATGCCAGCAGCCTTCATCTGAGACTTGAACACAGACGGAAAGGTGACAATGCTGTGGCCTGGATGGTAAACAAAACAAAACGAAAGCAGAGCAGCAGCAAAGGGCAAGAGAGCTAATGACTTTCTTATAACTGCTGCACCCTGATCCCAAACCGGGGAGAGCAGTGTCCTCCAGACCAGTGCTTTAAATTTTTATCTGAGTTTTTCATGTGGCTTTCCTTGCTCTGACACTTTGTTGCATATGTGATGCTGGGGTTCGAGCCCATGTCCTTGCACATGCCAAGCAAGCACCGTAACTGCTGAGCCACCGCTCCAGCCCCAGCATCAGCATCATTTTAATTGCTACCAAAATATCATCAAAACATATGTAGGCAGTGGAGGCACCTAGATGCTGGGGCAGCAGGAGGACAAGCAGACTTCCTGGAAATGCCAAATATCCAATCTGTTGGGTGGTTCCTGTTTTTTTTTTTTGTTTTTTTTTTAAGAGAGAAGGACAGTGAGAGAAGAGAGACAAAGACAGAGAAACAATTTTTATTGAGTTTTTCACATGGCCTTCGTTGCTCTGACACTTAGTTGTGTACGTGGGTGCTGGGGTTTGAACCCATGTACTTGCGCATGCCAGGCAAGCGCTACAACCGCTGAGCCACCGCTCCAGCCCCTCTGGTTTTTCTTTTGCACTGGATCATGCCTTTTTTTCCCTTCTCCAAGCCCGAGGGGTTGAATCCAGGAGTGCTCTACTACTGAGCTACATCCAGGCCTGCCCTCTTAATTTTTTTATTTTGGGATAGGGACTCACTAAGTTGCTGAGGCTGGCCTTGAACTTGCAAGCCTTATGGTCTTATATTAGAAGAATAGAAGAATGCACCTTAACAGACCAGGTTATCTTCATTGTTAGAGTGACTTTTTGGGTCAAAAGGTGTGTGGTATTTGGGGCCCAACTTCAGGTTAGTCAGTGTTACGCAGAAAATAGATAAGTGATTGGCCACTCCCAGAAACTTCCAATGCTGGCTTTGATTGCAAATGATCATAGCTCTTTAAGCTTGTGGGATGGCATCTGCAATACATCTCTTCCAAAGCATTCTCTCCATCACAGTTATCCAGAATGTGTGAGTGGTGGGTGGAGGGATGGTGGAGTAGCATAAGTTTATCCTGAACCACTCCCATTTACGAGCCAAGTTTTACTTTGATTGTCTAGAACTCAGTCAAGGTTTCAGAACATGGCCACACGTGAGTGCAAGGGGATGCTGGGGAAAGTAGACTAGCTGTGTACAGAGCCTTGGTAAAGAGTTGGCAGTATCTGCCCCACAGTTTACGAGGCAGAGATCCCTAGCACAAGTAAAACATTAACTTTTTTTTTTTTTTTACACTGGGAAAAAGGAGAATTGCTCAGAATTTATCAATATTGATTTTTAAAAATTTGTTCAACATAGTTTTTTTTTTTTTTTTAAGAGAGAGGGACAGTGAGAGAGACAGAGAAAGAGAGAAACATCTTTATTTAGTTTTTCACATGGCCTTAGTTGCTCCAACACTCAGTTGTGTATGTGGTGCTGGGGTTTGAACCCAGGTCCTTGTGCCTGCCAGGCAAGCGCTGAAACCACTGAGCCACCGCTCCAGCCCCTCAACATGGTCTTACATATTGGAAGGAATTGTTGTTACGTATTCAAGCATACTCGATAGTGACATAGTGAGATGATAAGTTAAGGCAGATCCTAGACCAGGATCTACCCCTCTTCATCCATTCCCTGGACTCCGGTCTCCTCTGCAATCCCCCCATACAATAGATTGAAATGAGCATATACATGTATAAGAATTATTGATATTTCTGAGTTTCTCTCCCTAGCTGTGTATAGTTAGGCTTCTAATGGGAGTTGAGTATTTCCCATTGTATAAAACATTAGCTCTTGATGCTAGTTATGGGTATCAGATTTTGTTAGAAAGGGGCAAGAGTTCTAGAAGTGAGTAAGAAGGTGAAATAATAACATCCCAGATGATGAAGGTAGCGAGGTGACAATGCTAAAGTTGATGTCCATCTTGTCCTTTAAGATGACTTCCCAGCAGGATAATGTCACTCTGAGCCATTCACTTGGTCTGACAAGGTCCTGCTTGTGGTCAATGGTATGATGGATGGCAGGGGAGGATCCAAGATCCAGGACCAGAGGACAGATCTAAGAGGCCCACAAAGAGGGATGGAAACTGAGCCTCAGCCATAGACAAGACAAAAATCCTGACACTGACTTCCTTGCAGAGTGAGCTCTGAAAGGAAGAATGAAAGTGGTCGATTTCAATTTGTGGAGCTATGCAAATAAAGCATCAGAAATAACAAAGAAAAGTGGAGGTTTCTTCCCTCTGAAGAGTCAAGGTCATTTGCAATCAAAAAATGGCCTGGGAAGATTCTGGGTGTGGTCTACTTTGTGTACAAAAGACACAGATTGATTAGAAGTTGGGCCCCAAATATCACATAACTTTTGACACAAAAAGTCACTTTAAAAATGGAGATAAACTGGTATCTTCAGTGCATTCCACTCATCTAGTACAAAACTAGGGGGTTTGATTTGTCATTCAGAGTGCCCTGAAATTTTTCTCTTGTTTGCTATTTGACTGGAGTTGCTGTGTAGAACTTTCCTGATGGCTTTGTAACCAATTCTCTCCGCATATCAATCACAGGAGCAGGGTGAGACAGCAAGCAGCATTTCATTGCTGGCAAACCATAATTTACAACATGGTTAGAAATTTGTTATTCTGTGCCCTAAAATTTTATGTCGCTTCCAGACTACCCAGATTATTTTTAGGGGCTGCTTTAACCATCGGAGGATCAGTGTCATCAAGCCGCAACTATTCGGATGACATATTCTTTGAGTAGTCTGACATGGTGGAAAAAGCCTGGGATTTAGAGTCCGGCTATTTTGCTTGCCTCTCACCAGCTCTGTGAACTTAGACAAATTGTATTTAACCCTTTGCATCTTAAGTATCCATTCAGTAAAGTGGCAAATAATGCTTTATTTTTGTAGCGTTGAGGATTTAACCCAGGGCTAGGCAAGTACTCTACCCCTGAGCTACACTCCCAACCCTATAATGTTTTATCTAATGCTTTTATATAAAGCATTATAAAATAAAAAGTAACAACTGATTTATTGACTAGACATTGTACATGTTTTATTTAGCTCTTTTTTTTCCTATTGTGGTGCTGGGGATTAAACCTGGGGCCTCATGCATGCTAGCAAATACTCTACCTCCAAACTGTATTCCCGGGGCTGGAGCGGTGGCTCAGCGGTTTCGGCGCTTGCCTGGCAAGCACGAGGACCCGAGTTCAAACCCCAGCACCACGGACACAACTGAGTGTTGGAGCAACTAAGGCCATGTGAAAAACTAAATAAAGTTGATTCTCTCTCTGTCTCTATCACTGTCCCTCTCTCTTAAAAAAAAAAAAAAAACTGTGTTCCCAGCCCTTTATTTAACTCTTACAACTGTTCCTTAAGTAAGCATTATTTCCACAGGCTCCATTTTGCAGATGAGAAATCTGAGGCTTAAAAGAGCTGGATGACTTGGTTGAGGACATAGAGCTAATTAATATAAAGTAGAATTGTGATTGGAACCCAGAGCTTTCTCATCCAAAGTCCACGGTCTTAATTTCTACATTACTCTTCTAAGTACTTACAATAAGGTAATTTAAGTGAATTTATAGTACTTGATTCTCAGAAGGTACTCGGAAGTGTTAGTTTTCGTCCCTTTTTTCTCCAGGGTTGGTTTTACCTTCCTAAGCTGTAGCTTTCCTCTCTGTGCTCAGATAATCACACTGTACTTGCATTTGGCTTATTTTCATTCATGTTCACTTGGTAAATATTTACTAAGTGTCTACTGTATGTCCTACCCTATGCCAGACACTGAGTATTCAGTCATGAATACAAAAGACCCAGTCCCCACATCCTGGACGCATTTGTCGCAATGCCAGCAGGGTCCTCCAGGGGTCTCGGAATATGGAGGCTGAGCCACGTTGTACTTCTTTAAGGTGGATTAATACCATAGCATTTGCAACTATAATATTATGTTACCTTGGACACCAGGCAATTAGCAAGTAATTAAATCTCCCCTGGTCTGAATACACCTGCAACCAAACTGTCTGCTAAAGTTCTGTTACACTCGCTAATTAGCATGAGTTGAATGACAGGATAATCAGAAAATACCTCCTCTTGGAGACTAGGAGTCAATGATGAAAAAAGTGGAATGTGCTTTTAACAGTTTTTGCTTAGGTTTATATCAATAGGCAGTAGATGTGCCCATTGTTTATCAATATTAATGTCTCTAGCAATAAATGTGCCTGGGGAAAATTGACATATGCTGATATTTATATCCATCTTTTTTTTTTTTTTTTGGTCTTGCTTGACATATTTTTATAAGTTTGTGTATACTCGAGTTGTAATTGAATGAAGACTGGTAATTATGACTACGTAAACAAGTCAAGAAACACTAATTTTTCCAAAGGCATAGATGGAAAGCGAATGTATACAGATATTATGTTATTTTAATCACTCCTTTTACGGAGTGATTAAATTTTAATTCTCTACCTTTCTACCAACTACAGATGTTGAAAACTATGATCATGGCCATTCTCAAATGTGACAGTGTTCACATTTCCAGATTCTAGTCTCTTTAGTACATAAAGTATATTATTCATAGCACAAAGTGACTTCCCTGCTAATAATTTAAAAATGCTTAAATGATCCAGTTAAACTTTTATGGGACTGTTAAATGCAAATAATTCCTAGTACTACATAATTTTTGTGCAGTAAAATCTAATAATTTTATAGAAGTGGGCTCTAGATACCTAACACAGTAATACTTTCTAACAAGATTCAAAATAACTTAATCATGAATTAACCAGAATTTTCTTTTCTCTTTCAGAAAAAGAAATTTTAAGTAAAGGGAAAATGGGAATGTTTTTGCTGAATATTTTGGGGTCAACTATTATTCTACTGCACACTATCTAAACCTTGTGCAACCATATAAGTTTACCATCGATTTTCTTTCTTTCTTTCTATATTTTGTGGGGGCTAGGCCACAGCTTATTCAACTTTTCAACATCGCAAAAACTTTGAAAATGACTGCTTAGTCACTCTCTGAATACTCCCACTAGTAACTGGCGCCCCTCTCTCAGAGCTAATTGCGAAGGCACTGATCTCTGATTGAGTACAGGGCACTCTTTCTTATTCAGGTAACTACAGTCTTATATTTATCACCATCCACTACAAACGCACTACAAAAAAAGAGAGGACTTGCATCCAATTTCTCTCCAATCCATTATAGCACTTGTTTCAGGACAATCTGATGTCAGCCTCCATTTGCTAAGTCAGGATAATTAGTTTTTTGACTCTAGACCACCTTTTTTAATAAATGAAGAAAGATATTCAAGAGATCTTTAGAAATTATGTTTCCCTCTTTGAAAATTTCTTGGCTCTTTGATTAATAAATGGCCTTTAAACTTCCGTGAAAAGTGTCATATGATCCTTGTGTTATCCTTAACTGAGGATCCTACAGTCATCTCTCTGCAGGGGACAAAACGTCACCCCACTCCACCCCCTCCACCTCCCACCCCCCGCTGGGCGACTGACTCACTGAGCATGCTCAGCTGGACCCATCACTATGCAGTCAGTGGTCTCATCCCTCCACCTAGGGCCCAGCCGGCTTGTAGTCTTCCAGCCAAACCACAGTCAGGGCCACCACAGTCCCAGCAAGTTAGAACAGACCCAGGACAAAGCAAGCAGTCCCAGAGCCCACTCTCAGTTTGCGAATGTCTTTTATTCAAGACATTTGTCAGCCCTTAAACAAAAGCTCACTGGACAAACTTCAGTGTTGCGGAGCTCTAAAGGAATTTAGCTTAATGCTAGTGCAGAAAAAATTCCCCAGACACTTGTAACTTTATTAGACAAAGGGGAGCATGCCTGCTCTTAAAAAAAGAAGAAAAAAGACATTATTTTCTTTTTCAGAGATTGTGCTCCTCTAGAAATGGAAGGCATTTGAAGTAGCAAATGTAGACATTTCAGGCAAATGTGTACTTTGTCTTCAAAGTAACAGCTTTCAAAATGATCTTGGTTAAGCTGCCTTTTATTTTTATCTTTTATTCCCCTACAATGCCAGCTGAGGTTACCCATCTCCCAACAGCTACCAAATGGACTAGTAATTGTAAGGCTCGGTGATTTAATTAGACTCATTCTAAACACGCACATTTTTATCAATTAGTTAATGGGCTAAAGAGAGTCTCTTTGTTGGAGCCAGGTCATTTGGAAGCTAGAGGCTTCTTGAGGGCAAGAAGCTGAAGAACAGCAGTGTTAATATCTGTAATTAACCTCACGAGTCCTAGGTTGTTCAATTAGGAATGACCTCCCTTCCATATGCCTTTCATCAGATGGGGTTTTAATGTGAAGTAATCACCAAAGAAAAATTAACCAAAAACAATGCTTCCCCCAAAATTAAACCTGGAGGAAAATAAAGGAAAAAGTTTCCTGTCTCAAGTACTTCTCAGTTATTTATTCAAATAGGGCTGTTAATTGGTGGCATTCCGAAAAATTATAATTTGGGTTTTTCAGATCAGCTATGGTCTTCATAACAGACAATGGGAAATCTTTTAAAATAGGGTTTCATCTTATCCAAAGGCCAATTTCTAAAATAGGGATGATGGGTGGTGCTTATGTACAATTTCAACCTTTGGTGACTTCTGGGAAATGATTGCCTTCAACTTTTTTGGCTGGGAGAATTCCATTTACTATTTTGCTGTGAAAGAAGGCTTCCATCTTGTGCCTATAGTTAAAATAAACAAATGCCAGATGCATAAGATCCAAGATTGTTTTGCTTCTTACAAGCTAACCAACTTCTAATCTTATAAGAAATTCATGGGCAATTCACAAATTGTGCATACTTATTCCTACTTGCTGATTACTGATAAAACAGCCTTACACATAAAGACTAGAACTGACGCACAAAAAAATTAATCTGTCAAGGAGGAACAAAACAATCAAAAATTAAAATATACGAAAGACTACAATGAATGATCTATCAGAAAGCATACTTTCTAAGAATACACGCTATTATTATTTCTCATTTCTAACTAAATCTGAATCGCTATTGTTCAGCATCATCAGTATTTTGAATGTAAAGGAAAAAGATGCATTCACTTTGAAGCCAAACACATCAAAATAGTAGCAGTTACAAAGATAATTTCTTTGTTTTCTTCCTGGTTAGAGACTATTCACAGATGAGAATATAAAGGACTCCATTTTCAAGAACTATGCCAAACAGAGAGGAAATGACATTTGTTTTAAAGATTTTTAACAAGGAAGGAACGTGGGCTCTCATTTGAGAAAATTGAATTCTTTCAGGCACTCATCACAAACTTTGAGTCCTATCTATCGCCCCTTCATCCAAAATAAAGATCAGAGCAGCTGGCCCCAAGCAGCAATTCCTTGCTCCTACTGTAATTGTGTGCCTGTATCCTCGGTTCTGACCAGTAGCGGTCTATGTTTATTGCTATGATCAACAATTATACTGTGCATGGTCAGTAAATAGGCTGATCTGCTGGGCTTCATAAATGTGCCCTTTGTTTCCTTCATCATTAGGCAGACATTCGTTCTGTACAATGTCCAACTTCCAGACAGGTGGAATAAGGAGGTGGCATCTGTCTAAATATTGAATGCCACGCTTCCCCCATCTGCTGTAATAACAGTGCTGGGTCTGCTTGGCTTCGGTTATCCTCTTCTGCATACAACCAGTCAGCCATATGCCCTATATACTGCACGTGCCACCAGAGCGACAGGGCCTGTTTTGCAGCCTCTGAGCTAGTAGCCAAACAAGTGGGAAAGAGAGGAGAGGTGGAGGTGGAGGTCAGGGGAGTGCTGGAATCAGCAGGTGATGGCCAGTACAGCCAGTGAGGGCTGCTCAAAGAGCCAACAGGAAAGGCCTTCAGAAGTCAACGGCCAGCACAGAGCACGCTGCCAATCAAATTTTACAGGGCATACCTTCCAAGCTAGGCAAATAAGAAGATTTAGAGCACATGGCAGTTCATCATTTATAATCCTGTCTTAGCCCAGCATGGCTTAGTGATAGTTCAGTGACAGATGATGAGCACATGACAGCTGCAGGATCTTATACAAATGCATACAGTAAAATTAAAATTAAATTAGTGACACACGCGTACACATCGGTAGTGCAACAGTTACACAATCTGTTTGCAACCCCACCCCGACTCTGCCACTAGTTCTTCCATGCAGGGGACTGATAAGACACTTGCAAAAGGCACCTAGGAGTGGTCCTAGCTAGAAAGAGTCTTTAGAGTCTTTGCCTTTTGCAAAGGAGAAATTTAAAAGGACTGCAAGACAAAAAAAAAAAAAAAAAAAAAAAAAAGTGCTCAGGTTTCATCCACAAAAATGGCAAGGTTTAATGGTGTTTCCAGTTGTCCTAATTAAAACTGACTGAGGGCTTTGTATGCCTGAAGGAGGAGATAGAAGGCCAAAGAGGAAGTATGCTGTACAGGCCCTGAATTAAATCGCTAATTGTTTTCCTCCTTCCATCCCTGATCTGCCGATTTTGTTTTTGGCTGACTTTATATGGCTTTTTTTTTTTTACAAAAACATTAACATCTTCAAGTTTGAGTGCAACTTCTATTACTTGAAATGTTTGTGTTCTTAGCTACAAATTGAGAGTATTCTTTCATTTATCTGCAGATTTGTTTTAGATGGTCTATCATGATACAGGATTTCTCAAATCATATTTCTCGACGAAAACTTGTAAAAGTGTTACATATTTTCATAAATTTAAAGTCTGTGTTTCTTTTTTTCCTCTTTCCTTAACCCAACCCATTTCAAAAGGATTTGGGGTGACCAGGTTTCATGCTTGCTTTGGCTTCAACTCTAGTGTTAATAAAAACTCACTGTGCTGGCAAAGCAAAATGTTAAATAAAAGAAGAAAAGAGTTTGGGTTCTTGAGCTGCTTGTCACATCTCTGTAAAATATTCTATTTGCACCTTATGAATTCCACACAAGAGTTCTAACTCCATAGTTTTGAATATTTTTATTAATTTGCTCTCCATATAATTATTTTATAAATCAGTTTTATACCTTAATATGTGAAATATCTCATGATGTTTGAAGTTAAGAAATTTTTTCAAAGACTTTTGAATCATTAGAACATTACATCAAAATAAAATTTTTTAAGTAAATATTGTTAATCCTCATGCCACCTCTTTGAATACTCTGATGGACCAATGTAACAAGGCACCAAAAGGGACAAGCAACTTAACTAAAGTCACATGGGGAAAAAAATCACTAGTGGAATTAAGATTCAAAGAACTTCCCACTTCCCAATTTGCCTTTTTGGTTTTTATTATAAAAATCACACCTTTCTGCCTACTTTTACATTATCTCTCCTTTTGGTTTTACTCCTCTGTTTTATTTTATGTTTTTACATTTTTACTTTATTTCAATTTTTTGCAGGGCTGGGAATGAAGCCGAGTGCCCTGACTATCTGCTTTAAATTGTCTTTGTCTCAGATCCTAGTAAATATGAAGAAAACCTCAGACTCTATATGTATATGCTTATGAATAAAGAAATGGCCCATAGGACTAGAGCAGTGGCTTAGTGGTAGGAGTGCTTGCCTGGCATGAGCAAGGACCTGGATTCAAGCTCCAGCACCACGTACACAACTAAGTATCAAAGAAACAAAGATCATAGGGAAAAATAAAATAGAATTGATCCTCTTTCTCTCTCTCTCTCTTTAAAAAAAAAAAAAAGAAAAAAGAAAGAAAGAAAGGGCTGGAGCTGTGGCTCAGCGGTTATGACACTTTCCTTGCATGCACGAAGACCCAGGTTCGAACCCCAGCACTACATACACAACAAAGTGTCAGAGCAACAAAAGCCACGTGAAAAACTAAATAAAATTGATAGTCTCTCCCTCTCTCTCACTGTCCCTGTCTCTCTTTAGAAAAGAAAGAAAAGAAATGGCCCAAAGTTACTTCAAGTGAGTACTAAAGTCTAATTTCTATGTTGTTGTTTTTTTTTTTTTTTAAGAAAGAGAGAGGGATAGGGAGAGAGAGAGAAAGACAGAATCAATTTTATTTAGTTTCTCATGGACTTTTGTTGCTCACACACTTCATTGTGTACGTGGTGCTGGAGTTTGAACCCACGTACTCGCGCATCGCGTATGCAAGGCAAGCTCTGTAACCGCTGAGCCACCGCTCCAGCCCCTTCTATGTTGTTTTGGGACTATCTCTAAAATCCTGAAAGAATTGTATTCTAATAATGAAACCTTACTTTTCAATTCTAATGGTGTTTCAGATATATAGTTTGTTGGAGAATTTCAAAATCTCATGAGGTTATGATAAAATCACTTGTTATTTTCCAGTTAAAGAATCTTTTTTGTTTTTGTTTTTCCCTTGAGTCAGGTTCTTGCTAAATTACTGAGGCTGGCCTCAAACTCAGGATCCTCCTGCTTTAGCCTCAGAAGTAGCTAGGAATATGGGCATGTGCCACCATGCCTGGCCTGAATGAAGAATCTTGCACATTGACCCTTTGATTTTTATGTGCAATGCAGCTTCCCTTGAGGTTGAGTTTTACTAAATATGCCCACAAATTCTTACATAAATCAATTAGAGAGATTTCCTGAAGTTATTATTTTTTACTTTTTTCTTTTCCCCCATACTGAATCAAGGGGTTGAATGCAGGGGCATTCCATCACTAAATTATATTCAGCCATTTTTATTTTTTATTTTGAGGCAGAGTTTCATTAAGTTGCTCAGACTGACATAAAACCCTTCTGCTTCAGCCTGCTGAGTTGCTGGCATTACAGGACTGTATCACCATGCCCACATGGAGTTATTCTTTTAAAAGAAAAAAGGAAAGTGAAATAAAATAAAATAAATAAACTAAAATAAAAAACATTTATAAGCAATTGCTTTGCTGTTATTAACTGTGGCTTAGCCAAAATTTCTGCAGAATCCAATTCTCTGTCCCATTCCCAGGAGGGCTGCTAAACGAGTTACAGCATTGGTCACATGTGTTGTATGGCAGCGTAATGAAGATAAGACTAATTCTACACATTTTTAGATTCAATCTATGGTGCCAAGAGGGCCCTTATGTGAAGGAAAGGGAAAAACAAATGACAACTTTGATTCTGTATCACTAAACCTTTATTTTGTATATGCAAATAACAGGCTGAAAATCTACTCCCTTCAGTCAAGTATTCATCTTAGATTCCTGGTTCATCCATACCACATGTGTAGCTGTGTACATCTGAGCACAAGACCACAGATTCTAGTCCTAATGTGTACAAGGGTCTGTAATCCCCATACAGTCGGCAATAAGAATGTGCACCCAGGGCCAGGCACAGTGGTGCTTGCCTGTAATTCCAGTAACTTGGGAGGTTGAGGCAGGATTGCAAGTTCAAAGCCAGCCTCAACAATTTAGCGAGGGCCTAAGCAACTTAGTGAGACTCTGTCCCAAAAAAAAAAAAAAAAAAAAAGGCTGGGGATGTGGCTCAGGAGTTAAGCACCGCTGGGTTCAATCCCCAGTACCAAGAAAAAAAAAACACCAAAAAAAAATGTGCACAACATAGGAAATACACTTTTCTTTAAAAGATTGGAGAAAGTGGAATACACAGACTTTTTTTTTCTCCTTTACAGAGCGTCAAAGTTCTTCACAGCCCACCCATTAGAATGAAGCTACATCCGTCCTGGGTGGGCAATGGTGAGAGAAGGCAAATTTCGGCATGATCTCTCTGTCACTAAACAAGCCTTTTTAAATAACACATCCTTATAATTTTTTTTTCCTAGCTCTGGTTCTTGATTAGAAATAAAAGAGCTGTATCAGGAGCCAAATCTGAAATGGTAAAAATCCTTGAAAAGAAGGAAGAAAGATTGAGCAGTTCACCCTTTTATTACTGTTATGATTACTCTTTATTACTTAGCACTTACGTGGCACTTTATTTTTTTCCCCGAGTGCTTTACAATCCTTAATTACTTAATCTTGAAATATATTTAGAAAGGCACTTGAATTTATTTGACGCTGCTATTCAAAACCTATTTTGTCCCATTTTCGGCCCCTACTTGTGGCAGCACAGTATCTTCCTGCTGGGAATTGAGGTGCGGAAAGGGGAGGGTGATAGAAGGAACTCCTAAAGAAAAATGGAAGGGGAGGAAGGAGAGGAGAAACCAGCCTGTGTTAAAATAACAATAATCAGCAGTGACAACTACTCTCTCCTTCTCTTTAGCATTCTTTGCCAATCCAGCGTCTTTCAATTTTAAAAATAATCAGTAATTTATAAAATGCAATAAATATAGATTATGCATACCATATACACAACAGAATTTTCTAACTGAATTACGTTGCTTATCATGCAAATAGCTAGTACTGAACCAATTAAAAGACAAAATCCTGTTGGACTGCAGTAATGGAAATTTGTAGAGGCCAGCTCTTAGGTACAGGGCCCTTACAGACAGAGAAGAAAAAGCAAAAGAAACACCGAGAACAATATCATCATCATTCTATCGGCAGTTAACTTGAGTCTACTTATGCATGATCAAAGACTACAAATATAGTTTAAGCAGCATGAAATAATCGCTGGGTTTACAATATAAAATGATTTTTAAAAGCAAAACCGACAACAATCCTGGTGCCACTATGTTTGAAGACTAAAGACTAATTTTGTGATGCACAGCCAAGCTGAGGGAGTGGTAGGGAAATTAGGGTTAAAAGGCTAACCTCCCTCCTGCGTTCCCTTTGAAGATTTCTGTATTCTGGGGGAGAGGGTAATGAAAATATTTTACCTCCCCTATTGCAAGTAGGTCAGTGGGCCAAAGCACAAAGCTGCTCACACCACCGCGCACCAATGCAGTTGCAAGACCAAAAGAGGCAGAGGGGACAGAGTGCAGCTCCTCAGCCTGCACTGGAGAGGCCAAGTCCAATGGCAGTGAGAAAACTTTCTTCAGACAGGCCATCCTCCAGCTCCAGCATCGTGACAAGAGAGTGAGAGACTTAGGAACACGGTTTCCTCCCTCCTTAAGCTTCTCACACCTGAGGGGCAACCACACAAAAGAGTAAAGATGAAAATATTGGATGGTGTAGCCAGATTTCCCTTTGGAAAGAGAAAGAAAGAAAGAAAGAAAGAAAGAAAGGAAGGAAGGAAGGAAGGAAGGAAGGAAGGAAGGAAGGAAGAAAACCATCACTGGGAAGATCCATCTATTTGCTGCTTTGATGTTGTTGTTTTTCTATTTTCATTTCTTGCAAAAGAGTGACACATAGAAAATTTAGAAACCAGGGCTGGGAATACAGCAGAGTGATACAGAGCTTGCCTGGTATATCTGAGGCCCTGAGTTCGATCCCCAGTACCACACGCACACACACACAAAAAAAAAAAAAAATCAGAAACTTAATAAAACAGCTCCAAACATGACAGCATTTATGAAAAAGATTAATTACTAGGAGTAAAGAGGCTTGATGCCAGGAATTTATAGGATTGATACAAATACGATGTCCTGCTGGGCTGCTAGGCCCATAAAATGCAGCCCTAATCTTCAGGCCTATTATTGTTTTGCAGAAACAACAGGCGTCAGCCCTGACAACAAAGGCTACATAATAGAGTTTCAGGAGGAAAAAAAAAAATCACTACAGCCGTGGAAAATAAACACGTTAGAGAATCCGTTTGTGAACACCTAACCTAGCTTTCCCTTAAAGCACCAGCGTCTGCAGACTGAAGGTGCCGGCTGTGGTGTTTATCTCAGGGGGCTGGAGGAAAGGAGAGGACCACGGAGGAGGAAGGGATGGAGTTCCGATGGGCAGTGGACAATTTACTCTTTATTTGGGAAATACTCCAGCAGTGTTCTTCAACAGAATTGCTCCTATACACACAGGAAGACCTTCGCCCACACTTCAGCTCCTTGTAAACAGTTTTTAAGCCTCCCTGCCCCTTATGGCTCTCCTATGCATCTTGCCCCTGTCTTATAATTGATGTGTCTGACATTCAGAAACACTTTGTGAAACCACAAATTAGTCATGGCAGGAACAAGAAAGAAGCTCAACTCAGCAACTGGATTACACTAACCAATCAGGCTGGTGTCTGTCTCTGTTTGCCACCTTGATGGTGAAGAGAAAGACAACTTTCATAACTGGTAATTTGAGGTTCATACTACATTCATATTTAAATTCATACACATTTTCTGGGGACCAACCGAAGGAAGAATGGTGTGTCATCTCGTCTGTGTGTCTGTAACATCTTTGAAACATATGAATGGGTGTATGTAAAAACACCGACCCTCCGTGCAACTTGTGTTTACATATGAATTATCTTGACATTCTACATCATTCAGAGCATTTGTTTATAACATATGGTGTCTGCTTCACACGCTAACAGTGACTTTTTAATTTGAAGTCAGCCACAATCAGTGGTCCTAAATCCTCACTGTCTCCAGGATTAATTATGGGCACTAGACAGCAATAGCAATCCTCTCTTCTTGATAAGCTTCATAGACAAGTTGGCAAGGGGAGAAAATAGGCCTTTCAAAGTTAGAAAGTAACCAGAGCTGACATACACAAGCCTTTTGTGAAGCCCATTTGACATTGGAATATTAGTGTTCAAACTGCCTCCATTATTAGTGCATCTTAATAAAACATCATACATACAAGAAATACCATTTCTAAATGCTTACTTGCTGATTTTTCATTATAGGATGTTTTTTCCTCTCAGTGGAACAAAAAGAGCCACATAGCTTTGTCTTTAGAGTGACTCAGCAGGTGTTTTTATTTATTTGTTTATTTTGGTACTGAGGATAAGACCCAGGGTGCTTAAACATTCCTGATACAGAGTCTTGCTAAGTTGCTGAAGCTGGCCTCAAACTTGGAATCCTCCTGCCTCAGCCTCAGGAGTCACTGGGATTTACAGGCGTGTGCCACAGCACCAGGCTGTACTCAGCAATCGTTAACCAACAAATAAACAGATTAGCAACAACAGAGAAACCCACAATCAGAATAATGGATTAAGTTCTACAGGTCAGTGGCTTCACAAACTGCAATCCGTGGGAACTCAGATCCTCCAGGATACAATGCCTCACGGTGGCCTCAAGGTGTACCTTCCTGGGTTCCCTACAGTTTCAAACCTCAAGCTGAAATTCTTCTGCACAATTTCTCATGTAGACTTTCCTGCATAATAGATGTTCCAACCACCTTACTATTTTTTTATTATATTATTCAATCTGCTCATCGCCTGCTTCTAAAGACTGGGGAAGGCATCAAATGATACATTGATATCCTTTGCAGTCTGTTCTTCAAAATCCAAGATGTTTTATTGAAGCAACCTGGGTACCTTGTTTGTGTGTTCATTTCAGAATTTCTTAAGCATTACATCATTTCAGAATTCCTTGAGCATTTACCACCTGCAGGATACTGCACTGGGCCTGATGTACAATGGTGTGAGAAAACACTTAGGTTTTTGCCTTCAGGAGTGCCAGAAGGAAAAGGGTGCCAATTTATTCTGGAGATTGGGAGAAGTTCCCTTAAGGAGGCGGCTTTGGGACTTAACATCTTCGTGTTTTTTCCTAGTACCAGGGATTGAACCCAGGGGCACTTTGGGATTTAACCCCCCCCCCCCCGCTGGTACCAGGAATTCAGGGGCATTGAACCACTGAGCCACATCCCCAGCCTTTTTTGTTTTTTATTTTGAGACAGGGTCTCACTAAATTGCTTTGGATCGTGCTAAATTGCTGAGGCTGACCTTGAACTTGCCATCTTCCTGCCTCAGCCCCTCAAGCCGCTGGGATTACAGGCATGCGCCACAGGGCCTGGCTGGGACTGATATCTTGAGAAGTAGAAATGACCTGGATGAACCAGAGGAGGGTAAGTGGAAGTCAGCTTTCCCTAAGCAAAGGGCACAGCATGGCCAAAGTGCCTGAGGTAGGCAAGGGGAAATTCTTTTAGGAACTCTAAGAAGGTGGGTGACTGGAGTGCCCAACATGAGGAGCACCTGGTGCTAGTTGAGGTGACAAATGCAGGCAGGGGTCCAACTACAGGGTCTTGAGTAATTTTGGAACCCTAGAGCCTTTTTTTTTTTTTCTTACTAAATCCTGAACTCATGTAGAGACTTTTCAATTATATCATGGACGAATAAGAGTGTAGGATCTCACTTTGGAAACACCGAAGGATTTAACTATCCCAAAATACTCATGAAAAATGCAGAATAGAGAAACCTAGGGTTTGCACTCTGAGCTATTCAGACATCCTACTCCGGTTTTGGAATTTATACCACACTTTACAGGCTAAGCCTTTCAATACAATCCGAGCTCGAGCCAAAATATCCTCTCCTTCACAAGTGCAGCAAATTCCTTTCTGAGTTTGGCCCCTAACTAGCATGCAGATGAATGAACTCTTCTTACACTTGATCTATGTGCAGTGAAATTTTGGTGTTTTGTGGATAAAACTCTGGTTCTATCATAGCCCAGAATTTGTTTCCCAGTGTTTTCATGTTACACTACTCAAGAGATTTTTTTTTTAAATATTAAGATAGTATCCTACTAAAAATTGGTGAATTCCTGGAAAAGAGACCTCCGTTTCCCCGAAATCAGCTACACCTGTTGTGAGATTGAATTGGCCTGCTGATGTGAACAAAGTGTTGACATTGTTGTAGATATATGATTATGTGAGGAAGAGTTCTATGTCTTTGGAAAGCTGACTCCACGGAAGGCAACACAAGGGGACATCATGCACAGGAATGTGTGGGCAGCTCCACGTGACTCACACACGAAAGCCTCATTAAATGTGAACTTTACTGACGTGCAAGACAGTATCCAGCACTAAATTTTCCCATTTCTCAGTTGATAAAGACCCTCCAGTTCTCTAAGTCTGCACGGTTCGCAGATCCTTCATTCTTCTAGGCCTTTCCTAAGCTCTTCCAGGGCTTCCAGGTGTAAGGGTACTGGATATATCTTAGTAGTGGATATATTTTCAAGATTTTTAGTGAATTGCCTTGTTACTCTATGTTCTCCTTTTACTTGACTTGCCCTTCTCATTCTTAAGAAATAAGTTTTTGTTTTTTCTGAGCCAAATATTGCTTTGGTGTAAAGATAGTACTCTTTTTCTTTGTCCATCAGACAAGAACTCCTGTCCCTCTCTGAGGCTGTCTTCTGGGCTCTGTTTCGTTTTTACAAGTTCATCTATAATTCTTAGCACCTTGCCCTCAAGAGTGGGCTTAACTTTCAGAAATGGGAACCCCAAATATCAGGATGACATCATCTTTTAGTTGCTAAAGAGTAACAATTGCAATAAAACCCACTTGGCTTACCCAGCAGCTACGTTGGCTGACTGTTGGTTACAGCTCTACAGCAGCCTTCAGACTATTAACATTTCAGTCATTACACTCTCTACTGGCATTTTGAGCAGAAAAAGAATAAGAAAAATCAGAAAGTTGAAATTCCTAGAAAACAACCTTAGTTTCCCCATATTGTTTGCAGAACCTCATAATTTTTTGAATTGGAGAGAGCTTTAGGGTCACCCAACCCTTTCCAGACATGAGGAAACTGAGTCCCAGACCCTCATGTGACTCCCAGGGACACAGTAATGACATGATGGCAGTGTACAGACAAGAACTGGCCTCCCACTCCTGGCCCTGTGCCTCTCTACTTCACTACAGCACTCTTCTAAACAAGGAGGCAGAACTTTGGAATTCAAATTCCATTTCAGCTTCCTTCTGACTATGCTTTCAGGGGAATCTCAAAATACAATACCCCTTATCTATTTCACGGAGATACTACACAGGAAATATTTTTTAAATCTATAAAAAGCTTTTGAAAGACTTTTTTTTTGAGAGCAGAAGAAAACATATTTGAAATACTGTGGGGGCTGGAGCGGTCGGTGGCTCAGTGGTTACGGAGGTTGCCCGGCATGCACAAGTACACGGGTTCAAACCCCAGCACGTATGTACACAACTAAGTGTCAGAGCAACGAAAGCCATGTGAAAAACTCAGTAAAAATTGATTCTCTCTCTCTCACTGTCCTCTGTTTAAAAAAAAAAATACTGTAGTGATACATGCCTGGCCGCAAGAAGATAGCAAACAATGCAGGATACTGGCTTCTGGCATGAAACCTCAAGCCCTGAAGGTGCATTGAAGTGAGAGGGGTTGGTAGATACACAACCTAAAGCCCCTTGCTTCCCCTGGACAGATATATATGGGGAACAGAAAGAAGGGAAAGGAGGCAGATCAAGAATCACAGACAAGCACAGGCCGGGAAGGGAGAGTTCGTTGCTGCTGTGCACAGAGCCCTGGGAAGCTCTGTCCCTAATCCATCATCTGGAGCAGAGAAACATCCTAGGTGGAACTCGGGGCCGTGGAATAAGATTAGGACATCCTGGAACAGTACTGGGAAGCCGATTGCACCACTTAATCTATAAGTTTTCTGAAATTACAATTGTACTTCCATGAAGACGTTTTGAAAACTCATTCTAACTTTAATATTCAAATGTTGCCATAAACCCTTGATAAAACACTGCTTGGTTATGAGCTGCGGATGCAGCTTAGGGATAGAGCTCTTCACTAGCATGAGCAAGGTCTTGGGTTCAATCCCAAGCACTGCAAAAACAATAATAATAATAATTTTAGGGTAAACATCACTGTCATACAGGAATATATTGACCCATGGTTCATAACAGGTATCTAAAAATAAATAGTAAAATACATAATTAATAATATTTTATCTAGATAAGTGACACTTCTCTCTCCCTTCCTTTTGTGGTACTGGGAATTAAATCCAGGGTGCTTTACCACTGAGCTATAACCCAGTCCTTTTTATTTTTTTATTTCAAGACAGAATTTTACCAAGTTGTCCAGGCTGACCTTGAACTTGAGATGATCCTGCCTCAACCTCCCCAGTGGCTGAGATTACAGGTGTGCATACCCAGCTGTGACATTTCCCTTGTGTATCTACTGCATTATATATAAGAGCATCAATATAAATAAACGAAGAAAAAAATGAGTCATTTAGAATATAAAATACTGTTGGAAAACAGATTTGCTCTATGAAAAGTAAAATTGGGTTTCTACCTAAAAAAATGAGCTTCAGAAAGAAGTAGAAACTTCAATGTGAAAGATAAAACTAAAAAGTTAAAGTAAGAAAAATGTTGGAAAAATATCTTTGCAACTGAGGGTGAGGAAGGATTTCTTTTATTTTATTTTATTTTTTTAAAGAGAGGGACAGTGAGAGAGACAGAGAAAGAGAGAAACAACTTTATTTAGTTTTTCACATGGCCTTAGTTGCTCCAACACTCAGTTGTGTACGTGGTGCGGGGGTTTGAACCCGGGTCCTCGTGCTTGCCAGGCAATCGCCGAAACCGCTGAGCCACCACTCCAGCCCCAGGAAGGATTTATTTAAAAAAAAAAAAATTTTTAAAGAGAGAGAGAAGGCTAGTGAGAGAGAAAGAGAGAGACAGACAGAGAGAATCAATTTTTATTTAGTTTTTCACATGGCCGTCATTGTTCTGACACTTAGCTGCGTATGTAGGTGCAGGGGTTTGAACCCGTGTACTCGCTTATGCCAGGCAAGCGACGTAACCACTGAACCACGACTCCAGCCCCTATTTCAAAAATTTTTGAAGGCACAAGCCATTAGAGGAAAAATTGACAGGCCTGACAAAAAGAAAAAGAAAAAAAAAAAAGCTAAAATTGAAATTTTTTATTCAACAAAAGATACCATGGAGTTAACAACTGAATGACATTCAGGAATAAAATACTTGTGCTGAGTATAATCAATGAAACATTAATTTCTGTGCTCCTGCACAGCAATATGAAAAAAAAGTATGGACCTCAAAAGAAAGACCCTGATATGCAAGGATATAGCTATTCAATTCACAGTAAAGGAAATCTAAGAACTGATAGATACAAAAAATAAGCAACAACACTAGTAATCAGAGCTATGTAAATTAAAACAACACTAAAATAAATTCTACTGGATGCAGTGGCACATGTCTATAATCCCAGTGGCTGGGGTAGGGTGTACTGAGGAAGCAGGATCACAAGTTCAAAGCCAACCTCAGCAACTTAGTGAGGCCCTAAGCAACTTAGAGAGACCCTGTCTCAAAATAAAAAATAAAAAGGGCTGGGGCTGGAGTGGTGGCTCAGTGGTTGGAGTGCTTGCCTGGCATGTTCAAGGACCCAGGTTCGAACCTCAACACCACATACACAACTAAGTGTCAGAGAACAAAGGCCAGATGAAAAAATTGATTCTTTCTTTCTTTCTCACTCTTTCCCTCTCTCTCTCTTTAAAAAATAAAATAAAATAAAATAAAAAGGGCTGGAGGTATGACTCAGTGGTTAAGTGCCCCCATGTTCAATTTCCATTATCAAAATTAAAATCAAATGATAAAATAACTTTTAAGTCCATCAGATGAGTAAATCACTGGAAAATCAGAGAAAGTCAAGGGTGGGAGGTCATGTGGGGAATTATGAACCTCTTGCATTGCTGGTGGGATCAGAGACCAGGATAATTAAGTGGCAATAAAATCTAACACTATTTATAATACACATCTGAGAGAAATTCCCATACGGGTCCCAAAATAATCAAATGAAAAGATGTTCCTAGCAACATTTTCATAACAGTGGAGAACTGGAACAAGATAGACTTAAATGAGGTAGATGCATATAATATGTAGTGATCGAAATTGATGAGTCATGAGTACAGGCAGCAACATGCACGGATCATAAAAGAAATGTGGAGAGGAGCATTTGAATTAAGTTTTATCTCATGGAAAATTTTAATTTTAATTTAAAATAAAATTTAATTTTTTTTTGAGAGAGAAAGAATTAATTTTATTTTTTTTATTTAGTTTTTCGTGTGACTTGTTGCTGACACTTAGTGGTATACATGGTGCTGGGGTTCAAACCTGTGTACTCACACATGCCAGGCAAGCACTGTAACCACTGAGCCACTGCTCCAGCCCCAGTTTATTTGTTTTATTTTTTATTTTTTTTGCTTTAAGAGAGAGGGAGTGTGTGTGTGTGTGTGTGTGTGTGTGTGTGTGAAAGAGAGAGAGACAGAGTGAGAGAGAGAGAGAAAGAGAATCAATTTT
>PVKS010017383.1:0-11062 GCA_004027875.1 Aplodontia rufa
TATCAAACACTAAAAAAAGAAATTACAGAAGACCTGAGTAGATGGAATAACATTCCATGCTCATGGTTAGGCAGAATCAATATAATAAAGATAGCCATTCTACCCAAAGCCCTGTACAGATTCAATGCAATCCCCATCAAGATACCTATGGCATTCTTCACAGATATAGAAAAAGCAATCCGCCAGTTCATATGGAATAACAGGAGACCCAAACTAGCCAAAACATTACTCTACAGAAAGGAAGAAACAGGGGGCATCTCAATCCCTGAACTGAAATTATACTACAGAGCCATAGTAGTAAAAACAGCATGGTATTGGTATCAAAACAGAACCGAAGATCAGTGGAACAGAATAGAAGATCCTGAGACAAATCCCTATATCTTTAACTATTTGATATTTGATAAAGGGGGCAAAAGCATAGTCTGGAAGAAAGAAAGCCTGTTCAACAAATGGTGTTGGACAAACTGGACAGCCATATGTAGACAACGGAAGCTGGATCCTTATCTTTCGCCCTGCACAAAAATTAAATCAAAATGGATCAAAGACCTGGATATTAAGCCAACAACTTTAAACTTACTAGAAAAAGAAGTAGGGTCATCACTACGCCATATAGGAGTCAGCAGTTACTTCCTTAACAAAACTCCCATGGCTCAAGCTGTAAAATCAAGAATAAATGAATGGGTTGCAATGAAACTAAAAAGTTTCTGCACAGCTAAAGATCTAGTCAAGAGCATCAAGAGAGAACCTACAGAATGGGAGAAAACCTTTGCCCTCTACACCTTGGACAGAGGGCTAATATTCAGAATATAAAGGGCACTAAAGAAACTAAACTCCAAACTCACAAATAATCCAATCAATAAATAGGCTAAAGATCTGAAAAGGAACTTCTCTCCAGTGGAAGTCCAGAAAGCCCATAAATATATGAGAAAATGCTCTACATCATTAGCTATAAGGAAAATGCAAATCAAAACTTCAATGAGATACCACCTCACTCCTGTTAGAGTGGCAAAAATGAAGAATACAAACAACGACAGATGCTTGAGGGGCTGTGGGAAAAGAGGAACACTGTTACACTGCTGGTGGGATTACAAACTGGTTCAGCCACTATGGAAAGCAGTGTGGAGAATCCTCAAAAAATTAAGGATGGAACCACCTTATGACCCAGCTATCCCACACCTGGGTATTTTCCCAAAAGAGTTAGAATCAGCGTATTATAGTGATGTGGCTTCCTCAATGTTTATAGAAGCTCAATTTACTATAGCTAGACTATGAACCAACCCAGATGCCCCTCACTCGATGAATGGATACAAAAGCTTTGGTACATATATACAATGGAATACTACTCGGCCATTAGAGAAGACAACATTATGGCTTTTGATATCAAATGGATGGAGATGGAAAGAATTATGCTAAGTGAAGTATCCCAATCTCAGAGACTCAAGGGCTGAATGGTTTCTCTCATCTGTGGAAGCTAGAATACATGGGGAAGCAGTAGGTTAGACGGCTAACCTAAAATAACTTCAAATTGTATGATTCTCAGAATAATAGGGGGATGGCTCCCTAGGATACTTGGAAGCGTACGGAGGGGGATGGAGTGGGGGAGGGTATATGAAGAACTCCTAGGAGACTGGAGAGTGAGAATATGGGGGAACCATCTCAGAAGCAAATGTCATCCTCCACATGATACCAATTTAATGCAAGAGTTCTTCTGGGGGAAACTGCAACAAGTGAAACCCAAGGTGGTCATCCATGTTTTGGCATTACCCCTGGATAACAAAGTATATATACATTGGTTATTGATGGTTTGATAATGTTTCCCTCTCAATTGTATCTCTATACACTCTTAATAAAAAAAAATTTCTCTCTTGATTTCTTCTATCACCTATTCATCATTGAAAAGTGTATTGTTCAATCTCCATGTCTTTATATAGTTTCTGCAGGTTTTTGTCATCTTGGTTTCTAATATCATACCATTATGATCTGATAAGACACAGGAATTCTATCTTTTTTTTTATTTACTAAGAGTTCCTTTGATATCTAAAATATGGTCTATTTTAGAGAAGGTTCCATGAGCCACTGAGAAAGTATATCCAGCTGTTGTTGGATAAAATATTCTATAGATGTCTATTAAGTCCATTTGATTTATAATACTTTTCAGGTTCAAAGAGTCTTTATCACGTTTATGTCTGGATGACCTATCTAATGGTGAGAGAGGTATGTTGAAATCATCCAGTATTATTGTACCAGGGTCTACCTACCTTAGGCTTCAAATTGATTAGTGTCTCTGTTCTGTAATTAATTGCACCCACAAATGGAGACTATTTATTATTGTTATATCTACTTGTCTTATTGTTCACTTTATCAGTGTGAAGTGACCTTCTTTGTCTCTTCTCAATTTTGTTCTAAAGTCTGCTTTGTCAGATAGGAGAGTAGCTACTCCTGCTTGTTTTCAGGTTCTATTCACATGGTATATCAATTTCCATCCTTTCACTTTTTTTTAATTTTTTGAGGAGTTTAGTTGTTGTACAATCATACATACATATGTAGTAAGAATATGATATGCCCCTGATCCTAATCCAGTATCACTCCAGGTCATCCATACCCCAGTCTCTTGACTCTTCTATATCCCCCCCCCCATAACAGATATAAATGTCTATATATTTATACATTGTGCATTTTCCAGAATTAAATGATTGCATAAGTGTAATTTGATTTCTAGGGGGAGTAAAGTCAAAGAGTAAGCTATCTTATTGATTCCTCCCCTAGATCTCTCCTTGTCATCCCTCCCTCTCCCCTCCAGCCTATGTTTTTTAATTGAAGAATTGAGACCATTCCCATTCAATGTTATTATAAAACAATGTTTATTAATTCCTGCCATTTTGATACACTTATAATGTTTAATTTGGTCCTGTTTCTCATTTGTTTAACTACTCTTAAATTGAGATTTGCTCATTTTTGAACTCTGCAGTTTGTCTTTTATTTCTTCTATGTGGAGTATCCCCAGTTTAGTAGTTATGAATTCTTTTGGTTTCTGTTTATCTTGGAAAGTTTTTATTTCCTTTTCAATTTTGAAGGACAGTTTTGCTGGATATAGCAGTATTGGTAGACAGATATATTCTTTTTCTTTTTTTACTTTTTCCCCAGTACTACCTCTTGCCCTCCCTCTCTTTCCTCCCCTGTTCCCTTTCCTCTACTCTGTTGATCTATTTATTTACATTTTTAATTACTGTCTTGTGGCTATACATAATGAAGAAATTCACTATAGTGTATACATATATGTACAATGGAAAGTTAGATCAGATCCATTCCGTTGTTTTTCCCCTATCCTGTCCATTCTCCATTCAATTCAGTCACCTTTTTTGATGTAATCCCTCCATTTCTTTTCTCACTTCTCTCCCTAAATTTAGACCAGCTTCTGCATATCAGAGTAAACATTCAACCCTTGATTTTGAGTCTTATTTCATTCAGCATTATAGTCTTCAGTTCCATTCTTTTACCAGCAAATGACATAAATTCATTCTTTTTCATGCCTGAGTAAAAAATAATCCATTGTGTATATATGCCATGTTTTCTTTATCCATTCATTTTGAAGGGTGCTTAGGTTGATTTTACAGCTTGGCTATTGTGAATTGTGCTGATATAAACATTGATGTGGTTTCATCACTATAGTATGTTGATTTTAGATCTTGTGGGTATATATACTGAGGAGTCGGATAGCTGGGTCATAGGGGGGTTCCATTACTAGTTTCTTGAGGAAAGTCCATGCTGCCTTCCAGAGTGGTTGCACTAATTTGCAGTCCCACCAACACTGTACGAGTGTACCTTTCCCCAAAATCTTTGCCAACACTTATTATTTGTATTCTTGATAATTACCATTCTGACTAAAGTGAGGTGAAATCTTAAGGTGCTTTTGATTTGCATTTCCCTAATTGCTAGTGATATTAAACATTTTTATATATTTTATGGCCATTTGCATTTCTTCTTTAGATAAGTGTCTGTTTAGTTCTTTTACCCATTTATTTATTGGGTCATTTACTTTTCGGTGTTACATTTTTTAGTTCTTTTTATACTCTGAATATTAGTTCCCTGAGAGCGTGTGGCCAAGATGTTCTCCCATTCTGTAAGCTCCCTCCTCATACTCTTGTTTCCTTTGCTGTGCAGAAGCTTTTTAGTTTGATGGCATCCCATCTATTGATTTTTAGTTTTAGTTTTTGTGTGTTAGGGGTCTTGTTAAGGAAGTTGTTTCCTGTGTTGGTAAGATGAAGTGTTAGACTTACATTTTCTTCTAGTAGTTGCAGAGTTATTGGTCTATAAGTTTTTAATCCACTTTGAGTTGCCCTTTGTGCAGGTTGAGAGGTAAGGTCCAGCACTATTCATCTATATATGGATATCCAGTTTTCCCAGCACTATTTGTATGTTTTTGGCACCTTTGTCTAGTATTGGAAACTGAATTTATGTGGAGTTTTTTTCTATATATTCCTTTTCATTCTATCTCTTTTGTCTTTGTGTCTGCTTGGTGTCAGTCCCATGCTGTTTTTGTTACTCTACCTCTGTAGTACGTTTCAGATCCAGTTTTGTGATGCCTTCAGTACTGCTCTTTTTTGCTCAGGATTGCTTTGGTTATTGTGGGTCTCTTATTTTTTCATATGAATTTGAGTACTGTTTTTTTCTAGTTGTGTGGAGAATGTCATTGGTATTTTGATGGGGATCAAATTGAATCTGTATATTGCTTTTGATGGATGGCCATTTTGATATTAATTCTGCCTATCCAAGAATATGGGAGGTATTTCCAACCTCTAAGGTCTTCTGCAATTTCTTTCTTCAGTGTTCTGTAGTTTTCATTGAACAGGTCCCTCACATCCTTTGTTATACTAATTCTCAAGGATTTTTTTTGTTTGCTTGTTTGTTTTTGAGGTTATTGTAAATGAGATCATTTTCCCAGTTTCTTTTTCAGCAGATTTATTATTGGAGTATAGGAAAGCAATTGATTTATATATATAGATTTGGTATCCTACTACTTTACTAAATTTGTCAGCTCTAGAAGTCTTTTGGTGGAAGTTTTTTGTTATTGGTGTTTTGTTCTTGTTCTTGTTGTTTGGTCTTCTAAATATAGAATAATGTCATCAGCAACAGGGATAATCTGACCTCTTCTTTTTCCTATTTGTATTCCTTTAACTTCCTTCTCTTGCCTGATTACTTTGCTCTAGCTAGAGTTACAAGGACTCTGATGAATAGAAATAGTAAAGGGGAGGGCATCCTTGTCTTGTTTATATTTTTGGAGGAAATGCTTTGTTTTTCTCCAGTTAGCATAATGTTGGTCTTGAGTTTGTCATATGTAGCTTTTACAGTGTTGAGGCTTCTATTCTTAGTTTCTCTAGTGGTTTAAACATAAATGTGTGCTGCACTTTGTCAAATTCTTTTTCTGTATCTATTGAAATATCTATATGATTCTTAACTTTAAGTGATGAGTGACATTTATTGATTTGTGTATGTTGAAACAACCTTTCATCCCTGAGATGAAACCCACTTGATCATGGTGCACTGTCTTAATGTGTTTTTGTATGTGATTTCCCAATGTTTTATTAAGAATGTTTATAGTCATCAAGGATTTTGACCCAACCTTTTTTTTCCTTCATGTGTTCCTTCTGTCTGGTTTTGGTATTAGAGTGATACTGACTTCATAGAATGAATTTAACAGTGTTCCCCTCCTTTTCTATTTCATGTAATAATTTCAGGAGGATAGATTTCAAATATTCTTAAAAGGTCTCATAGAACCCAGCTAGAATAATTGCAATTTTGTGCTTTCCTTGGTTGGAAGGCTTTTGATAGCTGCTTCACTTTCATTACTTGATATTGACTTGTTTAAGTTTTCCACATCCAAATTGTTTAAGTTAGGTAGGTTATGTGTCTTTAGGAATTTGTTGATATATTCTGGATTTTCTAGTTTATGGATATATAGATTTTCAAAATAATTTCTAATGAATTTCTGTATTTCTGCAGTGTCTGACATGCTGTTTTCTTTTTCATCTCTAGCATTATTATCTTGACACGTCTCTCTCGTTTGGCTAGTTTAGCTAAGGGTTTGTCAATATTGTTTATTCTTTCAAAAAGTCAATGCATTGTTTCATTGATTCTTTTATTTTTTTAATTCTCAGTTTCACTGATTCTGGGTCTGATTTTAATAATTTCCTGTCTTCTGCTGATTTTGGTGTTGGTTTGTTCCTCTTTTTCTAGGACTTGATGTATAATGTTAGATTATTTATTCAGTATCTATTTTTTTAATGTATGAACTCAGTACTATAAACTTTCATTCCAGAACTGACTTCATACTGTGATATGTTGTATCACTATTCTCATTCACTTCTAAGAATTTTTTTGTTTCTCCCTTGATTTCTTCTGCTATCCATTCATCATTCAAAAGTGTATTATTTAATTTACATGCTTTAAAGTGGTTTTTCATCTTCTCATTGATTTCTTATTTCATTCCATATGATCTGATAGGATGCAAGGAATTATTTCTATCATATTGGTATTTGCTAAAACTTGTTTTGTGACCTAGAATGCATTCAACTTTAGACAATGTTCCATGTGCTGCTGAGAACACAATAGTCACTGATGAATGGAATATTCTATATCCGTTAGTTCCACTTGATTAATAGTAATTTTTAGTGCAGAATATTAGTTTGTGTCAGGGTGATCTATCTAGTGGTGAGAGAGAGGTATGTTGAAGTCACCCAGTATTATTGTATATATTTGATTCCCAATATTGAGAAGAGTTTGTTTTTTGTACGTAGATGCTCCATTTTAGGGGCATGAATATTTACAATCATTATTTATTCTTGTTGGATGATTCCTTTAACCATAAGAAGTGACCTTCTTTGTCTCTTCTGGTTGATTTTGGCTTAAAGTCTACTTAGTATGATACGAGAGTAGCCAACCCTGATTGTTTCAGGCTTCCATTTGCATGGTATATCTTCCCCATCCTTTCACCTTCAGTCTGTGAATGCCTTTTTCTGTAAAGTCAGTCTCTTTTACACAGCACATGATTGGGTCCTGATAGTCTCTTTTGATTGAAGAGTTTGGACCATTTACACTCAATATTAATATAGAGAGGTGATTTTTATTTCCTGCCATATGATTTATTTCTAATATTAAATTAAGATTTGATTCTATTTTAATTGACTATTCTTCTAGTGCAATTCATTTCTGTGCTGCTTTTCATTTTTATTCTTCATTAAATATTTTATTTGGTATATTTTATAGTGCAGGTTTTGTGGTTATGAATTCTTTCCACTTCTCTTTATCATGGAAGGTTTTTATTTCATTTTCCATTCTGTAGTTAATTTTATAGGTATAGTAATCTTGATTGGCACCCATTTCCTTTCAGAGTTTGATATGTATTATTCCAAGTCCTCCTGGCATTTAGGGTCTGAGTAAAGAAAGTGGTTGAGATACAGATTGCTTTACCTCTAAATGTGACTTGCCATTATTGTCTTGCAGTATTTAAAATTCTATCCTTATTCTGTGTATTAGTCATTTTCATTATTCTGTTTCTTGGAGAAGATCTACTCTGATTCTGTCTTTAGAGTTCTATATGCCTCTTGTATTTGAAATTCCATCTCTTTCTAAAGAGTTGGAAATTTTTCTATTACTTCATTGAAAAGATTGTGTATCCCTTTAGTTGGTATTTTGGTACCTTCGTCTATCTAATGATTATTTAATTTGGTCTCTCAATATTGTCTAAATTTCTTGAATATTTTGGTCATAGTCTTTTCTTTATGGTCAACTTTATTTTCAAGATTATATACTTTGTCTTCAGGGGTTAAAAATCTGTCTTCATAGTGGTGATTCTTTCCATTGAATTTTTAAATAGATTTATTGAGTCATTTCTAGGATTTCTGTTGATTCTTTTTCAGGATCTCTTTCACTTTATTGAAGCAATCTTTCATCTCCTATATTTTCTAATTTTACAATGTACATCTTTAGTTCACTTATCATTTTAACTATGAATACTCCAAATTTTTTCTCAGATGTTTCCTCTACTGTGGTATCTATGGAGTCAGTTTGAAGTGTTAAGGGATGTTGAGGTGGTTTGTTCTCTTGCTTTTTCATTGATTGTATGTCTACCCATGTATTGGAACATTTATCATTTATTTTACACAATGGAGTATTTTGTGGGTTTCTTTCTCTTAGGAACCCTGGTTTGGACTGCACAGAATTCTCCTCTGCCCAAGTTCTCAGTACACAGCAAAGTACTTCTGGCAGAGTTTCAGGGATGCTGCATGGGGTACTCCTTCCCTGCCTTAGCTTTTGCAGAGATTGCAAGGGGTGCTTCTTCCATACCCATGCTTTTGTGGAGGCTGTGTTGAGTGCTCTCTCCCTGCCCAGTTTCCCAAGGACACTATGTGGGGTGCTCTTCCCTGCCTGGTTCCCAGGGATGTTGCATGGAGCACTTCTTCCCTACCCAGGCTTTTGAGGAGGCTGCACATGGTGCTTTTTCCCTGCCCATTTCCCAGTCCCTACTCAGATTTTTGCAGAGGCTGCATGCAGCACTCCCTCCCTGCCCAGTTTCTGGGGTGTTGAATGGAGCACTCCCTCTCTGCTGGGGTTCCTGGAGATACTAGGTGGGGTTCTGCTTCCCTTCCTGGATGCAGTGCAGAAGGCTCTTTCCCTACCAGGCTTCTCATAGATGATTTAAGAATATATGCATATCATATTGTTAATTTAGATGAATTTATGATTGTACAATAACTCAATTCCTTAATAAAAACAAAGTAAAATAAAAATGACTAGTCAGTTGCATCCCCCACAAAATGCTTCAGAATTCCACACTGACTTTTACTCTTGAATTGGACTTAAACTACTTGTTCTGTTTCCATGGCATGGTTGTTCCTAACACATTTTACCATGGTCTGGTTTTCTTTCCAAATGTTGTTAAGGGTATGAGCTTCCATGATTTTCTGATCCCTCTTTTCTCTTGGTTTCTCTCTCTGCTGTCTTTCCCTTCACCCATAACCTTGGTCTGGATTCAGGATTAAGGAAGTCAGCTCTTGTTTTCTGTGCTAATACCAGTCTACTCATCTCTCCAGCTCTCAGTCTTTGTAATGTTGAATCTTAGATCATTATTTTGTCACCCAGATCTCAGATTTGCTGATGTTTCTGTCTCCTGAGTTGTGAGGGTATCTGGAATCACTGTCTAGTTGTGTTCCACCATCTTAGCTTCTTCCAACACTTTTCTTTCAGGACTTGGAATGTATCATTCCAAGCCCTTCTGGCTTTCACAGTTTGTGCTGAGAAATTGGCAATGATCCCGATAGGCTTGCCTCTAATTGTAACCTGATGCTTTTCTCTTGAGGAATTTAAATTTTTATCTTCATTCTGTATGTCAAGCATTTTAAATATAATGTGTCATGGAGAAGTTCTTTCTGATCTAATCTATTTAGGGTACTGAATGCCTCTGGGATGTCTATTTCATTCACAAAGTTTAGAAATTTTTCTGTTATTTCCTTGAAGAGGTTATCAATTCCCTTAGCCTGCATCTCACAACCCTCATGCATTCTTAAATTTGGTCTCTTAACGTTGTATATTCTGATCATGGTTGCTTATTTTCTTTTCTTTAATGCTGTCTGGATATTCAAGGCTGGCCACTTTGTCTTCTAGCTCTGAGATTCTATCTTCAGCATGGTCTACTTTGTTGAAGAGACTTCAAACTGAACATTTTATTCAATTTGTGTTTTTTTTTCCAATATTTCTGTTTTGTTTTTTTAATATTCCTATCTCCTTATTGAATTTTTTCATATTCTGTACTGAATTTCTTAATTTATCCAGTGATTTTTTCTGTATTCTCTTGGAATTCATTGATCATTTTTATAATTGTTCTTTAGAATTCTTTTTTGAGAGAGAGAAAGAGGGATAATGATAGAGAAAGAGAATCAATTTTATTTAGTGTTTCATGTGGCATTCATTGCTCCCACACTCTGCCATGTATTTGGTATTGGGGTTTGAACCCATGTCCCAATGCATGCCAGGCAAGCACTGTAACTGCCAAGCCTCCACTCCAGCCCTCTTTTGAATTCTTTATCTTACATTTCATTCACTTTAATATCTTTGGAGTCAGTTGCTGGTGAATTACATACTTAATGATGTGTTGTCTTACCTTGTTTTTTCATATTTCTTGTATTTTTGTTGGTTTTTATGCATCTGTTTGTAGGTCTTTCTCTTCTGCTCTTATGTGTGGGCCTTTGTAGGGTATAGTCTTCACTTTCCAAAGTGTCCTAGAGTGATCGAGATTGAGATTCCAAGATAGGTATGGTATCCACAGATTTTGTGTTAATTCTGGGTTTTGCTATAGCAGTGGATGTGCTATAGCAGTGGATGTCCATAGGTGGGACCTAGGGGTCCACCCCTATCTGTTTCTATTTGGGTCCTGGTTGCTACATTGGATTTTGTCTCTTGTATTATTTGTATTAATATAGAGCTGAAGATTGTATTATTTGTATTAATATATAGCAAAGATTGTCATTAATTTGTGTGTGGAACAATGAGTGCTGTCTTTTGGTTGAGTTTAGTTTAACAGAGTTTCTACCCTCTGGACTTGTGTCCCTGTAGTTTTCCAGCACCTCACAAAACAGGACAAAACAAACCCTAGTGACAAATGATGCAAATAATATGTAGCATTAAAATAAATAGCCAGTTCCTACTATGTCATCTACATTATTTACCTAAAAAAAAAAAAAACAAAAACAAAACAAAACAGGAATGGGGTCAGCAATTGTTCACAGTAAAAATCAATAACCATGAATTCAATCTGGCTTTAAGACAAACAACAGATGTCATTTATGTCATCCACAGCAGTAATAACTTCATCAGTATTAATGGTAGGAGGAGGTATATAAATAAATTCTAAAAGATGTTTTTAAAAAGTTAATGAAGAGAAAAGAAAATGTGCTACTAAGGTAGCAAAGAGTTTACTATTTCAAAAAATGAATACAGAGAATGCAGAAGAGATAGCAGGTGATGGTTATAAAGAAGGAGGAGAAAATAGAAGAAACAAAGAGAGAAT